>JAOTOL010001529.1:0-37500 GCA_034440575.1 Imbricaverruca yamaguchii | reverse complement strand
GGACACCACATTGCACACTCTTAGAGGAACACTTGCTTCCTCAATCATTTCCCATCCAACCCCCAAAAAAAAACATCAGATCAACACTTTATCATGGAGCGTATGGGAATATACTACACAAAGACATGGGTTTTCTGGTAGATGAAATATATATCATAATGACACTTTGTCATGGAGCGTATGGGAATATATTTGACAGAAGCATGGGTTTCCTGGTAGACGAAATATATATCATAATAACATTAGACGTTGTGTATAACATTGTGAACTTATATCACCATGTTGCATTCATAGCCACAACCTAATTCCTGGGCGCACCAAGAACTTCACTGCACTCCCAACCCCAACAGAGAGCACACTGCTTCGTGCTGGGACATGTGAAGCCGATATCAGGCGACCATTTTGCACTTCGTCAAACGCTCTGACGACCATGAGGAGCCGATATGAAATATACCAAACACTCGAGTGGAGAATGTATAAAATGTGCCAAACATCGTAGTGGAGGATAGAAAACCATACCAAGCATTGAAGTGGAGGATATATGAAATGCACCAAACATTCGAGTCGAGGACGGGTGATACATTCCGAGCATGTCTACAATACTTCAAGAGTTCTGAAAAAGAGCCCTCGAGAGATTACAACGAAGATTCCAATTCAGGTTCTGCAGGGGCCTAATTGGAATGTCGCAGCACGTGCAGAGGTGCAGCAAAGGTCCCCTCTCCCTCACACCTAAGGAACTTAAAATACACCAGATTACATATTTCTTTATTTTTGTTTTTGCCTCGAAAGACTTCTATCACCAACCACCCACCATCAAACCAGCCATGATGACCAACCTGAATGGAAGGATGTTCTGAGTGGAATGTCACAGGGCTCTGCTGCTTACCCCGGTGGACGCCGAGACATGCTTGATCGAACTGGTACCCAATGGATTCTGCTGAGACCCAGTCGTCACAGCTGCTTGAGATCCACCCGAAGCGGTGCCGCCGACGCAAAATGTGCCTCCGTTGATGCAGAAGGGCTTGGCCACAGCGGCCGAGACACACACCACCAGGAGAAGAGCTACCACCTTCATGTCTGGGGAGAAAAAGTCGTCCTGAACACAACATCAGGAGCAGAGCCACCACCTTCATGTCAGGGGAGAAAAAGTCGTCCTGAACACAACACCAGGAGCAGAGCCACCACCTTCATGTCTGGGGAGGATAATGTCGTCCTGAGCACAACACCAGGAGCAGAGCCACCACCTTCATGTCTGGGGAGAAAAAGTCGTCCTGAGCACAACACCAGGAGCAGAGTCACCACCTTCATGTCTGGGGAGAAAAAGTCGTCCTGAGCACAACACCAGGAGCAGAGTCACCACCTTCATGTTAGGGGAGAAAAAGTCGTCCTGAACACAACCAGGAGCAGAGCCACTACCTTCATGTCTGGGGAGAAAAAGTCGTCCTGAACAAAACCAGGAGCAGAGCCACTACCTTCATGTCTGGGGAGAAAAAGTCGTCCTGAACACAACCAGGATCCGAGCCACTACCTTCATGTCTGGGGAGAAAAAGTCGTCCTGAGCACAACACCAGGAGCAGAGCCACCAGCTTCATGTCTGGGGAGAAAAAGTCGTCCTGAGCACAACCAGGAGCAGAGCCACTACCTTCATGTCTGGGGAGAAAAAGTCGTCCTGAACACAACCAGGAGCAGAGCCACTACCTTCATGTCTGGGGAGAAAAAGTCGTCCTGAACAAAACCAGGAGCAGAGCCACTACCTTCATGTCTGGGGAGAAAAAGTCGTCCTGAACACAACCAGGAGCCGAGCCACTACCTTCATGTCTGGGGAGAAAAAAGTCGTCCTGAGCACAACACCAGGAGCAGAGCCACCAGCTTCATGTCTGGGGAGAAAAAGTCGTCCTGAACACAACCAGGAGCAGAGCCACTACCTTCATGTCTGGGGAGAAAAAGTCGTCCTGAACACAACCAGGAGCAGAGCCACTACCTTCATGTCTGGGGAGAAATAGTCGTCCTGAACACACCATCAGGAGCAGGGCCACCACCTTTATGTCCGGGGAATGAAAAATTCGTCCTGATTATATTAGTAACCGTGGCGACAGTAGTGTATACACGACAGGAGACAAGACTACCCTGAGCTGCATGGGTGGGGAAACCCGTCTTTCGGCAAGTGCTGCCTTACTTGCGAGATCGACGAATTTGCACACTACCATAAAATGTACGTCGGTTATTTTCAGGTACTACGTCACCATGGCTCCCGCAGTCCCAGCCACCACCAACAGTAGAAGCAACATTGTTGACCTACCAAGGCCCTGAAGTATCTGTAGCTCAGGAACGACACAACTTTATCGGAAATCATTTTACGGGGTAAACTATTCAGTGCTGTGGATGGTCCAGGTAACAAAGTCCGTTCATTCACTGCATATATTAAGCCGTGATGAAAATAACCTTGTCTATTTTTGTATGTATGTGCAAAAAAATGAAGACTGAGTGGAACTGCGTGGGTAGATATTTCACACACAATCTAGTGCGAAAGCTGTCTGAAGTAATGCCAACGCATCCAGCTTGATTCTGACAAGAGATCTCAGAGACAGAAGATATGCACAAGTGAAGTTCACCATCCTCCAGTCTGGAAGGGAAGGAAATCAGCGGGATGGACTGATCGCCAGCCGGGAAGTAGAAGACACCTGATGGAAGTGGGGGAGGGGGGTTCTCAGAAGCAAACCGATGACTGGGTCGGTTTCGTCGGACAGTAGACTTAGCGAAAAGCTCTGTAGCTGCCTGATAAGGCTTCACGTCCATCGCCTCTACCGAGAGATACACTGCATCGAGACACCCCAGATGAAAGCTATATTGCATTGCAATAAAATACACACTGTGTTGCGTTTGTAAGCTTTTGGTTGTAGCTGCCGTGGGTGTAACCATTGGGGGATATGTTCCACAATTTCTGAAAAGTGGTAATTTGTCCCCCTCAATTTTTTTTCCGTGACCCCCCCAAGCCTTTGCTACCTGAGTATCATCGCCGCATAATTCCACTTAGTCATTTATAAAGTTAAAATATATATCCAAGAGAATCGCCAAAAATACTCAAAGCCGATCTTTGCAATCAACATGCTATCTGTCGTCACAAAATGTCCGAGTGCTAAATCGGCAAACGCTAAAAGTGTCTGCTTTGACAATGTTCTGTTTTCGCATGGGTGTAAAATTGTGAACTGCTAGGCAACACATTTGCATTATCGCAGAGCTTTATAGTTTTATACTGCATTCCCCTGCTCATAAATTGATATATATATATATATATATATATATTGAACAAATATTACTCTGAGTGTCCTTGGGTACCTTGAAGACTAGCGAGGGAAGTCTTGGACAGCCTTAAGCACGTACGTCAAGTTAACGTCGTATTCGTATTCGTATTCAGCGACGCGTTCGCCAGAGACGTATTTGTACTGGGATCGGCATTTAGCGACAGGTTTGTGATCGTTCGAATCAATTACCACAGATGCTTCTGTCTGTACTGAACACGCTAGAAGGAACTAATGGGTCTCACATTACCACCTTAACGGTCAAAGTTCATCGCAAGCCGGTTTCTTCGGTCGTCTCTAATTTTTTTCACCGAAACCTGTCCAACTCTGGTATCAAGCAATAGCCTGTGGTGAAAAATCGTGCAACATTTCACATTGGTACATATCAAGGTAAACGTCTAGGTCAAAGGTTAGCTTGATTTATTGGATGACGATTTTGAAGCGATATCGACCGAACGCGAGATTCGGTTGCATTCGCTTCAATTTCCATCAAATGAGCGTCATTCGACGTGGCTTGCTACGCAGTATCAGAAAACTAAGCAATCTATGTTTCTCAAGGACAAACGCCAGGCTGATCCTTCAATCGCCTATCTTTTAGTTTTCTCTCAAACCTATCCAAATCTGGTATGAAGCAATAATCAGTAGTGAACATTCGAGTAGCATTTCAAACCGGGACAGGTCAAGGTCAAAGGTTAGACTGAGTTCTTTGATGTCCTCGCTTTTTGTCGCTATGGCTTCCAGTTGTAGAAAACGGATGTCATTTGTGTTGTGCCATTCGTGATGTGTCATTCGTGTTGTTGTGCAGTACCAGAAAGTTGACATTTAGAAATAATCTTGACGGATCGAAATTCAAGCTGATTTAATCGGTCGCCTCACCTGTCTTTTTTTTTGGTGGTTTTCGCCCAAGCCTTGATCTGTTTTCAGTTTATCCGCTTTTCCTCTTAATGGCTCAACGGAAGTTGTAAAATTTGCAAGAGAAGCAACACGTGAATGCGCACAATTTTATAACTAGCCCGAGTTCATAACCGCGAAAGAACAATGTCGTAATCAGGTCTAGAACCCAGGAATTGTCATGTGGGCACATGTCTGGAGGGGCGTCATTTCTTTGGAGCGGCGCCACTGTGAAAGCGCCTGAAAGGGCGCCTCTGGCTGCAAAATTCGAGGTGGCGGGTTGCATTCGGCCCTTCCCCAAGGGCCGGGTGCGGGTTACATTCGGCCCCTTTCCTTCCAAGAGGGTGCCTTTTCATTTCATAGAGGGGCCTCAGGCTGACAAAATCGAGCGGGTACACTGGAACCTTTTCAGTGGGGCGCATTTTCCCGGCCTGAGGAACGCCACCTTCCACGTGGGGGTGCATACCCTCAGTTCCAGACCCTTTATCCTCCCTGGTTGTCATTGAATCGAAATTTGTCCCCGTAAAACTGGGTAGCATGGGAAGGGAAATTGCATGCTCATATTTGCTACCATATAGCCATCGTTCAATATTTTGTTTTTCCTGCTACACGAGGGCAACGTTTAACATACTTACAACATTGCTCTATGCTGATCGTGAATTCGGGCCCAGCACGTACGACATAAAACTAGACGTTCATAGGTAGCGATAAGTAGTGAAACTTGCTAATTTTCGTGGAACATTTAGTCTCATTTTTAACAATGGCAAATCTGAAAAATTGAAATACACTTAACATTGAAAAAGAAGTGGCTTAAATTCAAGGATTTGTTTTCGGGGGACGGGGGAGGGAAGACGTGGCTAGGTTCCTCTAGCCTGTTCAAACTTACCACTTCTGGGTTTGTCCCCATGATTTTGAATTCGGGGTTATATCCATGATAACTGCTTGCTAATATTTGAATGCGTGTCTCACTGGTAAAGAGTGTGCAAAGGAGAGTCTTGCCTGAGAACGTACTATTCTCACCTGCAGAGTTTCGAGAACAGTTGTCCGTCGACGCTTGACTGTGGTGCTGCTGATGGGGCGGCCGCTTTATAAGGCGATGAGCGAAGCACCCCCACCCCCACCCCCACGCTTACCCCCTGCGGGCATAGGCTCGCCAGCAGAAAGCAGCCGAACCTGTGAGTCAGATGGGCTAAGGAGGCTGGTCAGCAATGGCGGGCGAGCGCACGGGACGTGGCATATTGAGTCACGTGACCCCTGAACCGACCCGTGCACAGGTGTCAGAAGACAAATATTGTCTCTTATCTCCCGACATGTTCCTCCAATCGAAATACATCGAACTCTGATATAGCCTGAATGCCATACTGAGGTACATATGCCAAATTGCAGCGTTTTATTTTTTTGGCGAGGGATAGGAATGCTGTAGCCACGTATACCGAAACATGGGGCAATTTCAACGATATTTGGCAGATCCTATAACTTAATGGGTATATGGCGCTGAAGGACGTCAAGGATAGTGAAGTAGCCATACTTATTATCAATGGTGAAAAGGGTAAGCAGGTGTAAAAGCTATGTATCTTATCTCGTGTTCACGATTTCACGCTGAAGAGCCGGATAATTCACCGACAAAGCTCAGCTTATCATCGGCCAATGGGGTCAGTGTCATTGGATCCGTATGGCCTCCCTTAGTTACACTACTAGGACAATAAATGAAAGGTCATGATGCAGATAGTTGCGCAGTTCCCCAAAATGTAGGCGTCATGATCCACCTAGTCCACTGCTCCCTAGCCAATTCAAGCTTGGTGTCTTCTTGACCGTGGCAGTTCGCCGTGGCACGACAAGAGAAACATAATATCCTGAAATATGAAGAGTGCAGTATCCTGCGTCTATGTCTCGGCATCGTCCCCTGTTATATGGGGGCAATTCACCGACAGTTACAAGAGCCAGATACTTCACCGGCAAAGCACAACCTATCGCCGGTAAGGGGGCCAGCGTCATTGGATCCGTACGGCCTCCCTTGGTTGCGCTACTAGGACAATAAATTAAATGTCATGAGGAAAATAATTGCGCCGTTCCCCAAAATGTGGTGGTTGACACAGTCCTGTCTGTGACATTTGACTCCTCAGTGCGTCTCTTTCTCAGCTGATCTCTTTCTCCGGTGAATATTACTTCAATAACATCGGGTGCATCTGACCGGGAGCACGCCCGTGAAGGAGCTGCCAAGGCATCTAGGATGGATTCAAAAACTAAGCTGAAGCTCAAGAACAAACTGGGCCTATGTGTGTCACCAACGTAGCATTGGGTGCGGCTAAGCCCGGAAAAAAGTGCGCACATGCTGAGCTATGAGCCCATGTTTCACTTGGAATGAGAATGAGTTGACCGGACCTGCCATCGGGCCGTTGCAGTTGGCATGCATCGTTTTTGGCTTACTGACACACTTCTGAGTCTTTTGCTTGATGTATGCATATTCATAGTTTAATACGTGAACGATATCTCAGACGCTGCCGAGCAAAAACATTGTTCCGTTTAATATAACATTTTATCACCTTGCCTATATGTTAGTCATAACAGATCAAGTATGCTACCTATCGATGGTTGCAAAACAGTATTGAACTTAAAATTGGACGGGTTACCCAACGCCATTTAAGTTTTTTCCTAAAACACTTCGTTTCAAAGATCATGGAGTGGCCTCGACCTACTTCGTGAAAAGCGTAGCCCCAGGGTCAACGCTTTTATCGCGAGGGTCAAGGTTGGCCACTAAACTACCCCATTTTAAGTTAATCGATATATGCTTCTGCTTTCAACGTTCAGTGTATTCATATACGAATATTTCCACACAGAACTAAAGATTCCGAAACCAAAACCCAGCGATTCCGAAAACCAGCCAGGTTGGATTTAGTGGTATATTTTGATCTGAATCTCCCTAGGTCACACAACGTTGTCAACGCATCTAATGACCGCAAAATATGCAACGGATCTTCTGACGTATAGCGAGAGAAGTATCCTATATGGTTTGGAATGTGCCACACCTTCCCCCTCCAAATCCAGGATAGCCAGGCATAGATCTAATCCTGGGTAAAAATGTATGCTCTGACATGACAGAGTTTGGGGTTCATGTTGCTTTGGTTATTTTTAACCAATAGTTCCATGTGAAGGCACGTGACTGGCGGAATAAATCCATCGTCGTGGCCGTATCTGCTTCGACTGATATGCGTGAGCGCGGGCGATCGA
This sequence comes from Imbricaverruca yamaguchii, assembly GCA_034440575.1. NCBI lineage: Eukaryota > Metazoa > Arthropoda > Thecostraca > Neoverrucidae > Imbricaverruca > Imbricaverruca yamaguchii. Next base: position 30,082 of record JAOTOL010001529.1, on the reverse strand, counting down.
TGACGCGCTTGTTGGAAAAGCTCCACCTCATGGCTGTTCAGGCCGAATGCTTGTGGAAGCAAACTTCCACAACAAAGCGTGAGATAATTTCAACGCTTAATTCGATTTTAGCGCGCAATATTCCCCAAAACAGACCACGATTAAAAATGGGCGTCATGAGCTATCAGAGGTCACTGAATTAGGCTTACATTGGGCGACTAAAGCTAATGGGATGAAGCTGTCATGAAAAGAGAAAATCTAAGCTTTAAGTTCCAGATTCGTGTTAAATTATAGAAGTTCACCCCTCATTCCAGATTGAATAATAAGTACTGAAAGAATATCCCCTCCCTCGCTCATTTTCTCGTATATCCCACTTGAAAAATAAGGTCATCGCCACATGTAGCACTTGGATCGCTGCCGATGACGACTTCTTTGCAGATGAGCTATTTCCATTTTCAAAAGGTTAAAATTTATTGGCATTTTCTATCATCCATGGGTGTAACTTTGTATGCTTCTGAAAGGGCACTTGCTGCCCAATGTTCGCTGTGCTGCACCCATAAATAAATTCGACTTTAACATGGGACCCTTTGTGGTATGCCCCACAATCCATTTGGGCCCGCCCGTTCCCTTGATGTATTGTGTCCCCACCCCAAAAAAAATCAGAAATCTACACCCATGTTATTATCCCTGAGGTAGGTATGTACTGCCTTACATTTTTGGAGTGATGGTGTTTTGACGTTGTGATGGTAAATATCTCTTGCTTTGTTCCAAAGAGTCCACAAGACGTTAATATAAGGTGTCACCAGCGCCTTATAAATGTGCTGGTGTCGTCTCCAAGGTAAACATTGAAGTAGCACGGCGAACAAAAATAAATGATATGAGCACGTAGCAAAAAGCCGAACGTCACTATTGCACGCATCTTCATGCTATGATCAGAGCAGAAATGAATCCTGTCATTTTGTGTCGTAGTGTTTCTATATGTCGAAAACTTGAGTCCACTTCCTCTGCTTCTCGGACGGCACCTCGAGAAAAGGAAGTATTTTGACATTTTCTCGCTGTAAAGTAGTTTGCATGGTTCTACACTGTCCAGCCCACTCCGCACTTTATCCAGAGCGGTACGATTCTTTACGCGTCGCCTGTCCGTGTGTCTGTAATGTACTTGTTTCAAATCCTGACATGACATGTCGGTGGAGTTTCATCCCTGTTGGCGATTGAATACAAATATAATTTAATCAAAATGTGCTATGTATTGCAGCAGATTAACGTCGTCGGGACATTAGCTAGAGGATTGGACCAGCACTAAGCATTTGACCCTGACCTATAACAAGCAAACAATAACCAAGCCCTGGGCGTAGCTTCCTGTTGGTATCCTGCTCCGTGGGTCATGACGGGTCGTGGGTCGGGTCGGCTCATTGAAGGTTACACTGCTGTTTGCGCAAGTCTATCATGCTGCACTTAGACAAACGAGCTTCAAAAACTGTCCCTGTTTGCTGAATGTGTTTGTGTACGAATTCTGAGAAGCTTCACCTGTGAGCCATACAATTATCGCTCTGCAAGGCCCGGGCCCACATCGGGGGTCCGACGTCCGGCGGAGTTCCCAGGTACGGCTCAGCCATGCCCGGCGGTACTTTTGCCGATGTGGCCCGCTGCGGCCCCGGCTCGCTCACTCGTGGAAGGTGCCCCGTGGCACAATGCACACAATCGCAATCACAAAAGCACAATGCATAAAGGCCTATATGCCTCAACGTGCAAGCCGTCTCGGACAGACTCGCTGCAAGGTATCTCAGCACGGCAGTCCGGGTGTCAGTTGCAGCGTAATGCAAGATGCATATCGGCTTAGGTTAAACTCGGCAGTACAGTTGAGCCTGTGTTTCGCCATCTTCCGCTTGTATGTTTCTGTGTCAGTGTACATATGAGAAGATGTTAATTTTAGTTTTCATAAACTACGGTCTTGAAAATCATTATTAACCACGAACGTGTGAAAGAACAGAAGGGCAATTCACCCTCTATTATCTTCGGGGTGCTTTCCTTTTACTTCATGGGAGTATATACGAAAAATATCCTTTAAAATTGTATACCCATGCCCATTGTATGAGATGTCCGCGATGTAAGACGAACACTGAAAAATCTGGAATCGCTGCGATGGAACCAAATAGCCAACCATGACACGGCGAAGTGCATTTGGCGTCACAGGCTCCGGTACTGTCCCGAAGTCAAATCGCGCCGGCTACGGTACTGTCCCGGAGTCGAGTTGGCCCAGTTACCATACTGACCCGAAATGGAGTTGGTCAAGCTTATATCTTTCCAATCATTTCCTCATTTCATGTTTTCGGGTTGAGTAGCATTACCCCTTCAATTTCACTGAGTACATTAAATGGCGAAAATCGTTTGTGAAGTAAGAATGAGTCAAATCGTATCAACTCCTTTTCATCAATATCACGTGTATATGTCTAATGCCCATGATTTCGAAAAAGATGCTTCATTGTGAACTCATTCTAGAACACCTTTCACGCTCATTCTCGGATGTATTCAACAGACATATTGAACCACACAAAAATGAATAAACTAAGGCCAACGTTGTTTCCGACACCCTTCCACACCAGCCAACTGAAGTTGTAAATATTGGACATATGCGATCAATGACTCGGGTGCAGAATGACGCTCAGAAAATGGTACAGGCCCGTGCAGCTTATACAAGCCCCGCCGGTTTCAATTTCTTTTCACCGATGCTTGTGGATTGCAACGACGTGGACGTATAGGTTCTATGCATCACGGTTCCAGGTATCCGTTCCACGTATCAGCCGGTTCCAATGTGAATCTGGCTCAGCAATTTCTGATTATTCAAAGTTGCACATCCGACAACTTGTTCCACGATTTGTCCATGGGGAAGGTCCCGGTGTTTAAGAGGCCTGGACCTCTGGTCAAAGGAAGCGTAGTACTAATAATAATATATATATATATATATATATATATATATATATATATATATATATATATATATATCCATACATTATTCAAAGCGACAGCGTTCTCTGCGTTTATCTTCTCATGCCAGCTTTCTATTGCTCGAGCGCATACTTTCTGATTATCAGTAAGACTATGGAGAATGTATTCAAGCGATGCAATGATTAACACGGCTGTTATAAGGTAAATGGCATAGGAGGCCAACACCGATGTGGAACAATTTGTGATGCGAATGTATTGTATTTTGTCAACGCTTCAACCAGTCTCCACCATCTTCAGGAACTAACATAGTACAAATGACGTTGGCGCATAACATGCATACAAATTGATTGATGATACCTACAGTTATATTTAGTATTACTTTCTCCTTGAAATTGTAAAGATATTTCCAAAAAACTACTACATTTTGCCAGCATTAAGCTGTCGTTGCATGGCACTTCATCATAATCACAAAATGCAGAATTCGCCTTCGAGTCAGTACAACATGTCCACAGCACAGGAGTGGCTATGGGGAACCCTGCAGCTCCTGCAGTCGCGATGTTGTACCTGGACCGTTTCGAGAGGCAAGCCTTGGAATGCGTTGAAGTTCGACCCGCCTTTTTGGCTCGGTACACAGATGTCTAATGCTGGTGTATGGTTACAATGTCACGCGTCAATCTTTGCTTTCGTGATTTACAGGAATAGCATACATCATAGGAATAAGTTCACTTTGGACATGACTGCGGAGGGAGAGAGAGCCATTCCTATTCTGAATATCGTGATCTTCAAAATATTCCTGATCTTCAAAGATAATGCCATGTGTGTATTCGTCACAAGTGTAAGTTAATCCAAACGATGTCAGGATTATGTTTAGTGTCGCCTCGGCTCACCCATAACGTACCAAGCTAAACTTCGTGAGGTCGCAGTTCAGATAGGCAGCAAGGTTGTCTTCCGACGAGTCTGCGAGACTATGGATTTTCAAATTGTTCATAGAGCTTTACACAAAGAACAACAATCTTCTCTGGGTCATGAATAGGATTCAGAGGGAGGTTGAAAGGGGCTACATAGGAGACTGACCAAGGGACTGGGTAGTGGTGGGTGAGGTTATGCAGATAGCAGTTGCCAGCGTAGGGGGAGAGTTGAAGATAGATAAAACGAGGTAACACTGAACTAATGAACAGAGAAAGCTGACATTATTTGGACGAAGATATTGGATAGGGTTAATGGTTGGTATCGTCGGTTTAACACGCGCCCTGGAGGAAGCTCATAAGATCTACTTTCAGAAGACCTACGTTCAGTAGATCTACTTTTAGAGGATTTATTTTCACAGGATCTACTTTCAGAACATCTATTTTCACAAGATCTACTCTCGGGACTGGGTTGTTCAGAGGATCTACTCGAAGACGAAAGTTTTCACAGGATCTACTTTCAGGAGAATGTTTTTCACAAGATCTACTCTCGGGACTGGGTTGTTCAGAGGATCTACAAATAGGTCTCAAGTGTTCAGAAGATCTACTCCCGAATGCAAATGTTCAGAGGATCTACTGAAAGCTGGAAGTGTTCACAAGATCTACTCTCGGGACTGGTTTGTTCAGAAGATCTACTCGAAGACGAAAGTGTTCACAGGATCTACTTTCAGGATATTTTTTTCACAAGATCTACTCTCGGGACTGCATTGTTCAGAGGATCTACAAATAGGCCTTAGTTGTTCAGAAGATCTACTGCTGGAAATGTTCAGAAGATCTACTACTGGAAATGTTCAGAGGATCTACTCGGAGGATGGAAGTGTTCACAAGATCTACTCTCGGGACTGAATTTTCAGAAGACCTACTCTTGGCCCGGAATGTTCAGAAGATCTACTCTTGGGCCGGTATGTTCAGAGGATCTACTTTCTGGACTGGATTGTTCAGAAGATCTACTCTCAATTCCGATGTCCAAGAAGCATAAGTTCAGCTTTCTCTCGCTAGGTAGCAGCACGGTCTTGGTATTACCGCGTTGAATAAGGAATGAATGTCAGATTGAACGCTGAAGCATAGGTAACAATATTTCTCGGTAGATGGCAGGATGATGCTATTGAATACGAGCTCGTTGTGTGCCTGTATTGTTAGCGTTTCATAGCTTGGCAATCGGCTGCCGTCCCGTGGGAAACTGATATGCAGAGTAGTGGCGGATAGAGAGGACGCACACATTGTTCGGACCTATTTGTATCTGAGCTTAAGGTTGGCTTAAAATGTTAGATGCACTGTGATACTCTCGCAATATTTACTTTGTATCCACCCGCAATATAGCGGTTGGCCATTCCCTGGTGACGCCATTGACTAGCAGCCTGGGAAGGACTGAGAAAACGCAGCGTCTGTGGCGCTCCAAATTTGCCCCCGTCACGCCGGCAATGATTCTGCAGCGGGAACGTTTTCTCAGCGCCCTGCGGCGCTGCCGTAGCTATCGCCCATGCTGAGGCGGATGAGATCGTCATGTACTGATATCATTGTGCGGCGGTGCCGACATCTGCATGCATGCATCTACTGCATGTTATTAATAGTAGCATTGTGAACTGGAAAATCACTACAATAGTGCCGATAGATAAAGGCGACGATGCTAAGCGGTGCAACTATCGACCAATGTCGATATTGCTGGTCGTGAGTAGGCTTTGTGCGCTTACAGTATGTACAAAACTGACGCAATACGTACTTAGTCTGCATATTATATTCCGTCAACAATATGGCTTCCGCCCTGACCTATCGACGAAGGCGGCAGTGCTTGTTTGAGCTGTAGTATATGCGACTAGCAATGTTGACAAAGGCATGATGATTTAATTAGTCACGGCAGACACCTCAAAAGCATTCGACAGTGTTGAGCACTGCCTCGTGGAGAAGCTAGGGTGGTACTGCATCCACAACCAGTGGTTCGCCGCATGGTTTAGCAATGGCATGCAGTATGGGTGACACGTCTATGGGTGACACGTCTATGGTGACACGTGTCACCCATAGGCCCTATGGGTGACACGTCTACGTTCAAATGATTCACGTTCATCCACGTTCAAATGGACCCCAGGCAAGGTTGGAATTCTGAACTCACACGGTGTCGAGAATAACCCCTTTTATCTTGGCATGGCGCTTTTGTCTTACAACACAACATTACGCATTTCATCGAGTGGCAATTTATGGAGGTGTCCAGACGTGTGAAAATGCTATGTAGCCTGACAATAAGTATGAAACAAATAGATGAAACGAAAGTGTTTCTGAATATGGACAATTTAAAAAGCTATTCAAGTTTACCAAAATGTTGGTATGATCTAGCACACATGTTAAATACTGTATTTTAGCAAATACTGCCTTTTTAGTTTCAATTAATTACCGACAAGTAATGAGTACATGATGCATGATGGGTATCTGAAGAACTGGATACATGACTATATGAGAGATATTGGCTAATAAAACACCTCTCGAAGCCAAAACTGCATACAGATCAGTGGTCACCCCTGAATTGTCGCCGCTTTCATTCACACCGATGTCTTGTCGATCCAGCGAATTCGACCAGTGGGCATTTGGTCGCTGTCATATGCGTCGTAGATAATTCGCGATGCAACGCATGTACGGTACGTAGGCTTCGGTTGTGAACAATATGGGTTAGAAAAAAATAACTGATATACCTCGTGAAGGAAATGTGGATTTCAGCAGATTATAATCAGATTGGACACGTCGAAATCCAAGCTATTTTTACACACGAAATGCATTATTTTCGGGTGAAGAATAGAGCACAGGACATGGCACAGAGAATGGAGTCGGAAAGGAGAGCGCGAGTAACGGCTTTCAAGTGTCCAAATCTGCGACAAGTGACATTTATTAAGCTGCCTTTGGAATCCAACACCAATCCAGCACCTGCGAATTAGACAGCACATGTCAGACTGTTGCAAGCAGCTCACCACTGCTTAATCCATGATTCCGACGGAGGGAGGGTGGGCAGGTCAAAACGAAGTGTCATAGATTAGGAATCAAATTGTGAGGCACTGAAAATTAGCCCTAAAAATAAGCACTAAAAATTAGTAGCGGAGTACAATCTAAGCATACATGGGATAAAAATATAACTTGCAATGTCTTTATAACCATTGAAGGTTTTTTTAAAATAAATTACTAATATTTCAAGAAATTTCCAACGTTTCGGATTTCGTGATCAACTGCTGGGATTCGGTGATCATGTCGGAAGCACGAGGCGTCGGCAATCTAGTGGAACAATATAACTTTTGAATATACAGTCGAAGAACGTTTTGTTTGTTTGTTTGTTTATTTATTTAACACATCATAGCACACATAGCATGAACAATTTTGCGATTGGCACAAAAGACCAAAATGATCTTAATTCGAGGTGCCTCTCGCAACAACGTTTCCATCCAATAAAACTTGACCACCGACACGGTGCGACAATCGCCAGCACGCCCGGGCCCCATCGTCACAAAGTATGCACACATGTGTGGTACTCATATTGCGCCCGCACCCGGCAGCACCTGGTTAGTTCTGTATGTTAATTTGTTGTGTTAAAGCGTTTGTGTTGATAAGAAACGTCTGAAATGCTAAGGCTACACACAGCTGAAGGTTCTTACCGAGACCATTTCCAAAAATGAGCGTTTGTGAAATCTTCTTTTCGGTTAAGTTAGTGAACATATCTGTCGTGTTTCTCAGTTTGGTAAATATAATATTTATATGGTAAGCATAAAGAGGACAGTGGAATATGAAATGAATTGCATCTTGTTTGGAATAGCCGCATGAGCATGATGGGTCATGTAGAGGATTGACAACAAATGTGTCTGCGTTTAGTTCAGTGAGGCCCATCCTGAACCTTGCATGCAGCGTGTTGCCTGGTTTCGTACCGAGACAATAATATTGTGGCGGTATCGTGGCACCTGTGCGACCCATAATTGCCATCTTGAATTTATTGATGTTTCGTTCATACCTCAAATTTTCAGGAAGATTGTTCCACACCTTTGTTGTAGCCAGGATTTTTTGGAACAAGGCGATTCTATTTAGCGGGACTGTCAGTGTAGTTGAATTTCTGAGACGCCTTCCTGTAACTGTATGTCGTGGTTCAGTAACTAGTTTTCTAATATAAGTTGGTAGACCCAGACCTGCGTGCTTGATTTTGTGGAACAAAAGAAATTTATGAATTTCTCGCCGTGTTTTTTAGCTCATCCAATCCCAATTTCGGTCTAATTTTTCCGGATGATGTTCTATATAGTTCACCTGTGATTAATCTAGTTGCTCTTTTTTGTAATTTCTCAAGTCTGAGTGCATCAGATATTGTTATATGTCCGTCATATATAGTATCTGCATAGTCAAACAGAGGCCGAATGTAAATTTTATACAAGTTACAGAGGATTTGTTTGGGAATCTTACTTGCAACAGGATAAAGGGGGCTTAGTGCACAATTCACCTTTATGATAATACCGTTTATGTGACCATGGAAGCGCAAGTCGGAAGAAAATGTAAGGCCGAGGTGTTTATGATTTCCTATGATTTCCTAAGCATAGCCTATGCCTCCCATTCTGAGATTTAGCGGTTTACTGATACTCTTACATGTGAATCTTTGTTGGATCGTTTTTGCCGCATTAAATTGTATGCCCCATGTTGTTCCAAATTTGTGTATAATATCGAGATCTTTTTTAATCGATTGTTGTGCTTCTAGTGAGCCTTGTATATGTGAAGCGTAAAGCGACGTGTTATCAGCGAAAAAAAAGGATTTCATTTGTAATCATGTCTGCCAAGTCATTTAAATATATTAATGCCAAAAGGGGTCCCAAGACAGAACCCTGTGGGCAACCCCGCATTTATGGTAGTTGGTGGTGAAAGGCTGTTTCCTACCCTTACACGTTGTTCCATATTATGTAAGTATGATTGCAGCCACATCAATGCAGTGCGTCAATCCCACAATGGTTTTTGCCCTTAAAAATAAGCCCTGCATGCCATATAGTATCAAAATATTTTTGTATGTCCAAATATATACATGTAAAGTCAAGATTTCGATCTAAAGATGAATATAACGTATGTGTCAAGTAGAGCAACTGTAGTTGGGTCCCACGGTGCAATTTTTCTGCTTCCATCGCGATTTTTCGGGAGGATGGGTCTGACGAATTTTGGGTTCTGGTACGATTGTCTTAGGCTGCGGCGCGATTTGTTTGGAGCCCAGCAAGGTTTGTTTGAGCACTCACTATCGCCGTTGTGGGGTCGGGCGATATTTTTTAAGGGGATTCCCAGCGTCTTGTTGTTTGTTTGTTTTGAGGTGGGGGGCTTAGGCCCGCATCGACTGCAGTGGACTGAGCTTTGTTTTGAGGTGAATGGCTCACTTAACCTAACCACAAGATACCGTCTCAGTCTTCGTAACACCCAACCCTACATCTTGTATTGCAATGTTTTGCAATGTCCTTTTCGCAGCGTTTTAAAAACAAATTGTGATGCCTATGATTATGAAAGTACTGAAGCCAATGTATTACGAGTCGCTACACGCCATGGCCTAAGAGGATCAAAATGGCACAGTCCAGGTGGCAGCTTGCGAGGTTTCCATGTAAACACATGAAATAAACGTGACAACAGTAGTAGGGGAGACCGGGTCTAGTTGATGCACGGGATTGTTGATACAACACCATTCTCTCCAAAAGCATGAAGCCGGTTGTCATTGCTACTGTTGCACATGTTGCTACTGACACCCTCATCTCGCACAAAAACAAACCCGAGTCCTTTCTTCTTCTGACTGCGGTATGGTGACGATGTGACACATTTGTGGACCGAAAGTAAAGTTTAAATCCCTTTGCTTCACACTTAATTTCTAATTTGTCGCCCACTTGTTATTTTTTAAGTGTCGGCTATCATTACTATGTTCTCCCAACTTTGCGATTGTGAATGCGTTTAAATTCATGATTAAAATGGACTGAAAGTAAACATTAAATCCCTGATATATTACTCAAATTTTATTCCATTACATAAATTTAATCCAAGTTCTTCCTGGGGTTGCTTTATGAGGCAGGGCTCTGTTGCTAAGCAGAGCTCTTTGCGTGAACCATGACCTGAACACCCGATCAATGAATTCCAGTTCAACGGCGGAATTTGGGCCGTGTTGTGCGTGTGTCGCATGCGCCGAGCGCGGGCCGTGGTTTATGGCACCACGGTCGCGCGACCCACTTCCGACTGCGAGCCCTGGCAGGGCCCAGTCGCGTCAGGGCAAGGCCAGAGGCAGCAGCGTGCGTGTCGAGCCGTGGACAATATAGAGACCGTGATAGAGCAGTGTATCAAGAGACAGTGAGCACTGAGCGTGCACCACCACATGGCGCGTCGGTAATATGGATCCGGACGCTCTCACCGAAACCCTCTCCCGCCTGACGGATCTGCTTACGGAGCAAGCCACAGCATCCGCCAGGAGAGGAGGAACGGCTTCTGGCGCTGGCCGAATCGGCCGCCCAGACCAGACCGCAGCACAGCACGCTGACCGACTCCGCTGCCGACCGCACCGATGCCGCCGGTGCTGACCCTGGTTCAGCCACCCGCGGCACGAGACGGCTGGGTGCGACAGCCACGCCTGCCCCCAGGCTGATGGAAGGTGCCAGCCTGCGCGAGTTCGCCTCTTGGCGGGACAAATTCGAGGGGTACGCCATTCTCACCGGTCTGTATGACCTCCCGCCGGCGAGTCAAACCGCCGCCCTCGTCGCCCTGCTCGACGACCAGTGGACGCGAACCCTCCGTCACGGCCTGGATATTGACGTCTCCACGTCCGATATCCAGACCATCATCCGAGGTATGGAGCGCCATCTGCGTCGGCAGCGTAACGTGATCCTGGATCGGCGAAAGTTCTTCCGCCGTCAGCAAGCGGACGGTGAGACATTCGATGAGTTTTTCATGGCTTTGCGCGAAATCGCCCAGTTTTGCGACTTCTGTCCGCATTGCACGGACTCACAGCTTCGCGACCGCATCGTCACTGGGATCCGGGATGAGCAGGGGTGTAACTTTTCATTTTGCAATGGGGGGGCACTTCGTCCATTTTTTTATACCTCACCTGACCCAGGACAGACATACAGAACTAAGTATTACAGGGTACGCCGAAAGAGGGCCAATACTTTGAACGCCTGTCTTTTCTGGAAAAGGCCAGAGCCTTCTCTATTTCACAGTTTAGAGACAACGTTTTTGAGTATTTGGTGTGAAAGACTACCTTGAATGGTTTTCCTCCAGAGTGTAAGGTTGAAATGGCCCGATTGCAGTAGCTATCTATTTGGACCAAATCACACCATATATGTACATACATTACAGCCCGCCGCTGTCTCTGTCGGCAGATTTGACATCCATTCATCCAGCTGTGCAGTGCGTATTAAACATTTAAAATTAGGGGAAAGGCTTATCTTTATTTGTCCATAACTTAGAGCTGATCACTTCAGCGAAGATCTTCCATGAAAACGTTACGTCATGCCTCATGACAGGACGGCGCACTTCTATATCCTATTGGTGCATCACAATTTAACACGTCACACGTTCCAACGTCGCTGACGCCCCACGACAGAGCAATTTTATCACTCACGTCAACACGCATGGCGCGTCACGCGTCACGTCACACATCCAGTGTCTGCTCTGCTCAGATCAGACCGAATGCGTGCCTCCTCTGAGCGCTGCGGCAAACGAACTCTCGCAGGAGTTCCTTCCGATCAAGAGCCCCAAGCTCTCGCCCGTACGCCGCGCACACAGCGAGGTGGTTGAACCGAGCTTGGCCCATTGTTGCACGCATGTAGGTTTTCAGCCTTCTCATCAGGCTGAAAGAACGCTCCGCGGAGCAGCTCGTCGCCGGTAATGTGAGCGCCAGGCGCACCAGACGCGCCGCCTCCGGTACCAGATCCTGCAGCTCACTAATCATCTCGGCAGCATCTTGTAGTGACTTTGGCCTGCGTCCAGCGTCGTGCAAAAACCGCAGGTGAAGGACGACTCGCTCTTCATCTAGACCATAGAACCGCGCTGCGCGCCGGCCCTCGTCTTGGTTTCCAGCCAGGGCTGCCTCTACCCCTTGCAGAACCTGGTCGTCGCCTTTGGTGAACCGGTCCTTGATGGAAGCTGCCAGGCTGCGCAGAGCGCCGTCGTACTCACGGCTGTAGCGCTCCTTAGGTGTCTTCGGCGGCGCTTCTTCATCGTCGTTGTCCCTCAGCCGCTGCGGCTTCTTGACAGGCCGTCTCAGGCGCGGCTCATCCACTCCGAGCGAGTCAGCCTTTGCGACAGCGTCGGACCAGAACCGGTCGCAGACGGCCTCACTGCACTGGGACAGCCCGGCCTCCCTCATCAGTCTGACCTTGCTGAGGACGCCGGTGACAGACTCCTGTCTGCTCTGGATCGCTGTGATCACCGGCGTGACCAGCTGGTAGACGCGCAGGCCCAGGCTCGCCATGAAGAAAAAGTCAAACTCTTCCATCGCCCGCCGGTAGCCAGGGGCCTTAGCGGCCGACGCGGGTGAGGCTGTGGGATCTTCCTCGATGGCGTGCAGCGTAGCCAGCACGGCAGCCCAGTTGGACAGGAGTGACGTCAGGCTCCGCTCGTTGCAGGTCCACCGGGTGCGGCAGAATGAGGTCAGTCCGGCGGCCGTGTCCTCTTGGTGCTGCTCGAACATGGCCAGGCGCTTCGGCGAGCTGCGAACGAACTCGATAAGTCCCGACGCCTCTCCGAGCGCGTTTCTGAGCGCAGGCGTCGCGGCTGTCAGGGTGGCCAAGTTGAGACGGTGTGCTGCGCAATGGATGAACAGTGCCTTCGGCTGCTTCTCCTTGATGCGGACTTGGACGCCGCTAATTCGCCTTGCCATGTTTGAAGCCCCATCGTAGCACTGACCCCTGAGTTTCTCAATGGGCAGGTTGAGGCGCTGGAGAGCGTCCAGGATTAGCCTCGCCAGCGTGTCGGCTGTGGTGCTGTCGGTGCTGTAAAAGCCGAGGAACACTTCCTGGACCTCACAGCCTGGATCCACGAACCTGGCACACAGCGACACCTGCTCTTGCCGGGACACGTCGGTCGACTCGTCGACGATGATGGCGAACGCCTCAGCAGCACCGACCTCCGTCGCAGTCTGTTTCAGTATGGTGTGGGCCATCAGCTCCAGTATCTCATTCTGGACTTGCGGACTGAGGTACATCTGCGTGTCTCTTCTCAGCCACTTCTCCAGAGCTGGGTCCTTCTTGGCCATCGTGGTCAGGAGCGCCTGCAGGTTGCTGGAGCCCTTATCTCGATTGCGAAGCGGAAGGCACTGGCGGGCGAGATACTCGATTGCGTCGAAGATAGCATCGAGCGCAGTTCGCGCCTCATCCACCGCCTTCGCATGCCCACAAAGTACCTGGACTTGGGTAGGGTTCTTACGTCCGCGTCCGATCAGGGCTTCCACAGCCCTTAGGTGAGACCGTGATCTCGCATGCTGGGAGAAGCCAGCAGGCACCTTTTCCACGATTTGAACCCCCGCGAGATGAGGACCAGATCGAGATGTGGCTCTCCTGACAGAAGCCCTAGCCCATGCGCTGTGGTGCACTCGCGACAGGTGACGTACTTGTCATCGTGGTTGACCAGCCACGGGTAGGTCTTCTTCCACTTTGAGAACTGAAAGTTCTTCCCACGTTCAGGCGCGGGCTGACGCGGCTTGACAGGTTCGGACGTGGACGGAGCGCACGGGCTGTGGAAGAAGAGAGAAGGATTAGGATAAGGACGTGGTGGACGTGATAACGACAATAAAAAGCCATTCATGGGTGACCGTTTCAGCAACATTTTCAAAACGATGACAGATGCACAAGAACGCTTAGTTTGCAATTTGCATGACACATGTGCGCGAGTAGGTACAGCTGGTATGGCAAGACTATCAATTTTCTTCTTGGTTCCAATCGGAAATCCGGAACTAAACGGGCAGAGCATGGTAAAGTTAGTGTGGTTGTGGTTTATAGTTTGTGTCGCGAATCGGCCCAGAAATGTTTAATTTTGCAGGCATTTTGTGGCCCAATCTCAGACAAAGTTTAAGGACAGCAGAAGGGTCTCGGAACTGGCTGTCGGTGTCGCGAAAAAAAGACACGTGCTTGTTCTGTTCGCGTCGCCAGCGGTGCGAGAGCGGAAATGGATATTTTCGCACAATCCGCACAAAATGTATCAGAACAATAGGATTGTCGATGCGGGACGCCTCAGAAACCAGCACAGCTGGTTGGGTTTGCGCCGCGAAACGGCACAAATTGTGATGCATTCGTATGAAATTTTATGCGCAGGAACTCGCAATTTAACTTTTAAGCCTGGGTGAGGTGCGGCGCCCTGTGAGGTGGCGCCCAGGGCGCGCGCTGTGGGCACGGCGGGTCTGGCGGTGCAGCCTGCACAGCAGGGGTTTGGATGAGCTGGCCATCTAATGGGTAGTAATGAAATAATAGTTCCGGATTTCCCGCGAGGGATGATTTCGCAGTGTTCGCAGCTTACCCTGGATCTTCGGTGACGGACTCCTGGACTGTTGATGGTGGTTCGACACCGACAGCCTCGGTACTTTGTGGATCGTCCTCTTGATTAGATGGATCGGGTTCGGGATGTGACCTGAGGATGTGACAACTGGATTAATCAACGCTCAGTGCGATTCAGTTCATTCGTAGGGGCGAATGATTTATGATAATTACCTGCAGGCGCGTATCTAGGATTTTTCTTGGGGGAGGGCGGAATTTCTTGGAGGCGGGCGAAATCTCAAAAATGTCCTTCAATAAAAAAAAATGATCGGATTTGGGCAGCTTGCGATGTAGGAGATGGTTTTATGATAAAACACGCTTAGGTCTCGAGAAAATAGCACTTTCATGTGATTTTTATTTAAAAATCGGGAGTAGCGGGACGGCGGTTGCCAGCTTCGCCACCCCCCCCCACCATAGATACGCGCCTGATTACCTGTGCTGCTCATGCACTCTATATGAGTAAGAACGGGGGGACGGTTGTGCCATGCCCTCCACTTTTTGAAGCGTTCCTATGCCCATGATGCACTCCATTACCCATATCATTCTGTTTCAGGAAAATGGCAAAAACCGGTTAAATCCATACAATTTCGCAACCTTAACGCCCTTCTATGAGGACGAAAGCGTTTCAGGAAGGTGAAATTAATGTAGGGGAGAGCCCCTTATGTGCTTACCTTTTGCTGTTCGAAAACATGTCCAATATGGACCTTTGCACATTCTTCCTCTTTTGAGACATGTTTGACGTTTAGAAAGTATAGCAAACACATCTATGTAGATGAGTCTCAGTTACAAAAGCGTCCCAACAGAACGCTGACGCTGACCCTCGCACCTTAGCTTCAGCCACCCACTGATCCACATTCCACAACTCTTCTATTGTTGATGCGCGCCAAGACGCCAAGGTCACGTATTTCTTTGGTAAATGCTGCGCAGCTTTCACTTCACTTTCTAGAAAGTTAAATAATTGTTTTCATATTCACCTCCGGACGTGATCAAATTATTACTGCAAACCACTTAACTCAATATTTATGTTGTAATGCATGTAAAGCAATGCAATTGCCATTACGAAAAAAAAATCACTAATTCATGGGCCGGACATACTACGGGTACAGATACGGAGGGGAAACTAGCCGGATTTCGCAACCACGATTTCACCGGATTTCACGCTGCCAAATTGCTGCCAATTCGCAGTAGCATGGATATTTTCCCTTCATAGCAAATGGCAGCGTGAAGGCAGACAGCATTGCCGTCCGGCACGGTATGTCACCAGGCACATTAAAGCTCCGATGTTGGTAAAACGCCTGCCGTCATGGGGGGGCACTTGGATCGAATGGGGGGCATTTTTCATGGATGGGGTGGCACCTGCCACCCCATATATACATAAAGTTACACCCATGGGGATGAGGACACCCTGCGTGCGCTTCTGAGCGAAAGTGATCTCACCCTGCAGTCAGCAGTCCACATCTGCCGTGCGCAAGAAAACGCCCGTCAGAACTCGGCTGCCATGACAAACGGCCACGTCCAACCTGTGTCCGCATATCGTCGGAACAGGACTGCCCGTGCCCGTCAGTCAGACTCCAGCCGCCCAGGCACTCGTCGCAGGGATCCCAGCGGCTCAAACACCCCGTCGGACAGACTCGCATCCGACGCTGGACAGGTGTCCCGCCTGCGGTCGCTACCCGCACGCCGACGGGCAGCCATGCCCTGCCCGGACGGCCACGTGTCACCTGTGTCACCGTCGCGGCCATTTTCGGGCCAGGTGTCGTCAGCGTGGCGCGACATCTGGAACAGCCCCAACACAGCGCGACAGCTCCAGACAAAGAGACTCGGGCCAGTATCGTGCGAACGTGTCCGACATACGAGTTTACGGCCTGTCGTCCCGCCGCTCTCCCAGGATCCGGCTGTTTACGACCCACCATAATGGTGCCGGCTCAACGCTCTGGACACCCGATACCGGAGCGGAAACTTCCTGCATTGGCGTGGCACAGGCTGCGGAAATGCACGTGGACATAAGTCGTTTGTCTCCGCCCGCGGACAAGCTGTATGCAGCTGGTGGCCACGAGCTGCAGTGCTTTGGGACTGTACAGTGTGACCTGACATTGGGTGCAATCACAGCGACAGTGACCGTGCATGTCATACAGGGCCTGGACAGCGCCCTGCTCTCCTGGCACGACTCCATCGCCCTCGGGATTCTGCCACCGGACTTCCCCAGTCAGGTGGCGAGCATCGCCGCCGGTGGAACGGATACGGAAGCCGCGCCGCCTAGCGGCAGCACCGTCAGACAAGAGGGGCACTCACCGCCGCTAGATGGCAGCACATCTACGAGGACGCGAGAGGAGGCGCCGGCGCGACCCCCGCGCCGACGACAAGTCCGCACGAACCAGACACTGGTGCACAAGTCGGATGATCCAGTAACCTGCTCTGTTCGTGGCCCGCTCCCGACCTGGGACCCGGCTTTTGGGGAGCCTTCCCGGCAGCAACGAGCAGCTCACCTGGCGGAGCTCAAAGAAGCATTCCCACGCGTCTTCAGCACGGCCCCGCCTCTTCGTGAAATGACTGGTGGCCCGGCACGCATCGAGCTGATGGACGACGCCCGCCCACATGCTGTCACAGCAGCTCGGCCCATCCCCTTCGCGTGGCAGGATGATATCCGTCAGCAGTTGGACGAGCTTCTGGAGCAAGGTGTTATCGCTCCCGTGGATTATCCCACAGATTGGTGCCACCCCATCGTCCCAGTAGCGAAACACGCAGATCCTGCGGGCAGCCATGGTTCAGCAGTGCGTCTGACCGTCGACCTCACTCGCTTGAACAAGTACGTTCGGCGTGGCGCCCACCCGGTGTGCACACCGCATGAAGCGGTCTCCACCATCGGTGTCGGGGCGCGTTACTTCACGAAGCTGGACGCCCGATCTGGTTACTTCCAGGTGCCACTAGACCGTCGTGACCAGGACCTCACCTGCTTCATTACGCCGTGGGGCCGGTTCCGCATGCTACGACTGCCTCAAGGTCTCTCCGCGAGCGGAGACGAATATAACCGGCGAGGTGACCAAGCCCTCTCCGGCATCAGTCGTACGTGCAAAATCGTTGACGACGTGCTGGCACACGACTACCAGTATGCACCGCACCTGCAACACGTGATCCAGATCTTGGAGCGGTGTGACGCAGCCGGCATCACGCTGCACCCCGGTAAACTGGTGTTTGCCGAGCCGTCGGTTAGCTACTGTGGCTACGATGTGACTGCCGACGGCTACACAGTCGACCAGCGGAAGGTAAAGGCCATCGCTGAGTTCCCCACACCTGGCAATCTCACAGATCTGCGCAGTTTCATGGGACTCGTGAACCAACTGGGTGCCTTCTCGTCGGACACTGCACTGGCAGCCGAGCCGCTGCGTGACCTGCTGCGGCCCCAGAACATATGGGTATGGACCGAGGCTCACACTCAGGCCTTCGAGGCAGTGAAAAGGACGCTCGTGTCACCCCCAGTGCTCGCGTACTTTGACCCGCGACGGCCCACCGCCCTGCAGACAGACGCCTCTCGGTTGCACGGCCTTGGATACGCCCTTCTCCAACGTCACGACGAACAGTGGCGGCTGGTGCAATGCGGCTCACGATTCCTGTCGGCCACGGACTCACGTTACGCCGTCATCGAGCTGGAGCTCCTCGCTGTGACCTGGGCCGTACGCAAGTGCCACCTGTTTTTGGCAGGCCTCCCGTCATTCGACATTCTCACCGACCACCGCCCGCTGGTGCCCATCCTCAACCAGAAATCTCTGCCGGAGATCGACAATCCCCGACTGCGACGCCTCCGCATGAAGCTCCTGGCGTATAGCTTCACGACCATCTGGCAGTCTGGCAAGCATCACTGTATCCCAGATGCTCTCTCCAGAGCCCCCGTGGATGACCCCACACCAGACGACGAGGAAGCCGAAGATGACGTGACTCATCAGCTCCACAGTCTCGTCGTGCGCTCAGTGACCCAGCTGGATCCAGACGGAGCCCGGGTGTCTCCCATCGAGGATGCCACGCTGACCCGCGTCCGCGACGCCGCCCGCGCCGACGCCGAGTACATAGCGTTGTGCGAGGCCGTGACACACGGCTTCCCTGATCAGAGACGTGACCTGCCTGCTGCCCTGAGGCCATACTGGGGCGTGCGAGATCGCTTGGCCGTTGACGACGGCATCCTGGTATGCGGGCCCCGTCTGGTCATCCCCAGAAGCCTAAGAGCAGAGACTCTGCAGCGCCTGCACGACTCGCACCAAGGCATCGAACGCACACAACGCCGCGCACGCCAGTCTGTATACTGGGCCGGCATCGACCGCGATGTTGCCGACACCGTTGGCTCCTGCCAGGTATGCCGTGAACGGCTGCCTCGCCAGCAGCGAGAGCCGCTGATGTCGGACCCCCCACCGAGCCGAGTCTTCGAGTCTGTGTCTACAGATTTCTTCAGTCACGCAGGCAAGACCTACCTGGTGTACGTTGATCGGCTCTCCGGGTGGCCCGCAGTTGTGCACTGCGCCGGCGACGCCACCGCCCGGACTTTGATCCGGCACCTGCGGGAAATCTTCGCCTCCACCGGTGTTCCCTGTGTGCTACGCAGCGACGGTGGCCCACAGTACACTGCTCATCTCACCAGAGACTTCCTGCGGCGCTGGGGCGTAACACATCACATGTCTACCCCGCACTACCCGCAGTCCAACGGCCACGCTGAGGCGGCCGTCAAACTAGTGAAGAGACTGGTGCAGAAAGTGACCGTAGCGGGGGACCTTGACTGTGATGCGTTCGCTCGTGGGCTGCTAGAGCTTCGCAACACCCCGCGAGCGGACCACCGGTCACCCGCTCAAATCCTCTACGGCCGTCCTCTGCGCTCAGCGGTCCCCATGCACCACCGTGCCTTCGCACCTGAGTGGCAGCGAGCCGCTGACGACTGTGACGCCCGCGCCGACTCACTCCGGCAAGCGGCCCGTGACCGCTATGATCGAGCGGCCATGCCACTGCCCAGCCTGCGCGTTGGGACCCACGTGTCCCTTCAGGACCCCTCGACCGGGTTATGGGACCGGCGAGGCACCGTTGTAGGTGTAGGCCGACGGCGTGACTTCCTAGTGAAGCTCCCCAGTGGCCGCATATATTGGCGCAATCGCCGTTTCCTGCGCCCATTCCGCCCGCTCGTGTCCGAGTACACACCGCCGTGTCCGTCCGCGCCGCCCAGTCAGGCCGCGCCGACCCACCCACCGCGCACTGTTCGTTTTGCGGACGAGTTGACCGACCAAAGGTCACCGCCCCCACAGCCACCGACCAGTCCGGTTCCCCGTCGCAGCGGCAGACGCTCTACCGCCCCGCTCGCCTCCAAATCGACCCCAGGCTTCCCTCTTACGCGCAGCCTTCACGCACTCGCCGGTACGATGTGTTGTGAAGCATTGTGCATGTTGTGCAGCATTGTGCTGTAGCACGAGCTGTGGCGGCAGGGTGTTGTGAGTCGACACCAACCGTCTGCCGTCGTCGTCGACTCGGAGGGGAGGTGGAAGTGTGTAGTAGTCGTTGGCATAGTCTGGAACCTGACCATAAACTTGGAGGGGAGGTGTTGTGCGTGTGTCGCATGCGCCGAGCGCGGGCCGTGGTTTATGGCACCACGGTCGCGCGACCCACTTCCGACTGCGAGCCCTGGCAGGGCCCAGTCGCGTCAGGGCAAGGCCAGAGGCAGCAGCGTGCGTGTCGAGCCGTACACAATATAGAGACCGTGATAGAGCAGTGCATCTCAAGAGACAGTGAGGACTGAGCGTGCACCACCACAGGCCGAAGGTTTGAATTGCCGTCAATGCACCGACACGGCGCCCGATAGCTCGTCCCAGGCCTTATCGGGCCGGCTGCGAACTGACATCTCCTCGCTACGTCTCCAAAATGATGAATTATGTTGAGTTTCGCCAAAGTTGTGTCAACTTGATTCGGTTTCCCCTGCCCAATGATTGCAACAATGACGTCTTTACAGTTTGCTTCACCTCAAGCGTAACAATTGTTGCTCTTGAGGTGAGAAGGCTGTAGCGAGAGAGAAGAACATGAGCTTATCACGCGACGTCATCAGATAAGTACAGTAGATGCTATCCTAAAGTACGCCCACACATCCGAAAAATTAACCTGACTTCGGCCGCTTTCCTTTAGACACGGGGTATTTTTAAAACATTTTTTCCCAACTGTAAAATCAAGCATGTATTTGGAAGTTGAGAGGGCCCTGTCTTCCCAACTTTGAAGTTGGAGTGGCAGTTTCCCATACTGGCATCACAGTACCTACACCAATGATGCATTTCACCTCATTAAACTTAAAAATTAAATAAGTAGTACTGATATCAGATTACTTCCTGAACGATCTCCACAGCTTGAATGAGCTAATTCTTGCTTTATTTGTGGTTAATAAGATGTATTTCAAGGCATAAATATGCATAATTATTGTTCTAATTTTTACGACTATGGAATGTCCACAAGAAAGTGAAAGCGGCACGGAGATGAGTTGTTTTTCTTCGTATAACGCGCCACGGAAATGAGTCGCGTTTTTTGTTTTCACCGTGAATATACACGAAATCCGTTCCCGAAAATCCCTCTTGGGGGACAGGATTTCAGCCCACACTGAATTAGGAAGTTACTAACTGGCAAGTCTGGCAAGCGTTTTCAGTGGACGGCAAATGCTACTCTGCGCTGGTTAAGGTAGAAATTCGAATTATCATGGCCCATACAAAATGGGTAGCTGATTGCATGAGTTGGCTTAGATGCTGTACTAGCTGCATGTGCATGCGAGCAGCATGATTTCAAGCTTAATAATCCATACATTTTACATATCGTTCAGCACCTTGCCAATAAACATATGTGTATCAACCTTAAACCAGTCAACCACATCGGCTTTTGAATAAGCCGACCATCCGCTGGCGTCAGTTCCCAACAGCCCAGCCCCAAGCCGGCGTCGGAAGACCACGCATCAACTACCCCTCCCCTCCCCGACGACCGCACGATACAGTGCCTCACCCTCGCCGTACCGAGTGAGATGTGCACGTTGCGAGTGGCGTCTTCAGCTTGATCTCTAAGGACACTTACACATGACAGTGGTAGGGAAAAGATAATGAACCAACGGCGCAGCAGCATACAGATCTGAAGATACTGGACACGTTGACAAAATGATGAACAGTTCAACAGCTGTGTCCGCCACTGCAGTCGTCCGTTTCCCAGCCTGCAAGTCTAAGCGCCCGACGTCACAGCCCGGTTCATATTTCCCAGAGGAGGCGAGCTGGCCGCGATCTGAACAGCCAGCCTGCGTCTAAAGCAGAGCTGATCTAGAAATGGCTAACTAATGGCGATCTTGCAATTTCTAATGGAGCACTGAATCGATACAAAGCAAATGAGTGTTTCATATCAGTGATAAAAAGGCGTAAAATAACCTTATGCTCATAATAAAAACAAAAAGACATAGATCCAAATTCCCACTGTATCTATTTCTGTCACAGGCCTTCCTCAACAGCAAACATTTTGCTTTTAAGAAATCACAAAAACACACGCCTAATGCACCTCATCTCGTGCCACTGCACAGTGAATCGCCTTCATTTTATATGTAACAATATCTGCCTAATCGTAAAATACATACAATTTATGATCCGTGTGTGTATTATGCATGTGTCAACTGCGGCTGCGGTTGTATTGCATGTGTGCTTTCCTCAGGTGGTGTAAGGAACCGGGTTTTCTGAGGGTCCAGGATGCTGTCATTGTGTTTAATGGAGGTCTTTTGGCCCTAATTGCAATTGGTTCGGTGATTTTGAGCTCAGCTATATCTTTGCAGACTTGCAGAATAGTTATGCTGAGTGTTTTAGAGTCAAAAGTGCTGCTCCCATCAGTGATTGTGAAATGTTCGCCAAATGGGATATTAGCGGTTGTATTTTTAGCGTCTCCAAGTGCACATTAGGTCTGTCCCTGACAATGCTTTTTGTTTACCATATATACGTCATGTCCCATGGTAGGCATAGCTGGCATGTTATAAGTCAGACGCTGTTCCGTGTGTTGCATCTGCTTTGAAGTCCTGCGAGACAACGGTGACACTTTTTATCCCAGCAGGACACGGGTGTTAGTTGAGAGCGGACTTGGTCAATGTTTCTGAAAGTGTTTTCCCTACTCTGCAATGCCACACGTATTGATAGTTTTAAGGTTTTGATTGCCGCTGTTATTTTTCATGAGCTCAACATCTATGTAGGGAGGCTGACGAAAGTTGCGTTGTCTCTGGGGTCTGAACGTCGCGTTTGTGTATGTGCACTTCTCATGTGCACTTCTCACTTCTCATGTGCTACCTGAAACATTGCTCTTTTGATCATGCGAGGTGGTTTGCCAGAAACAAAGTGTCGATTTTTTTGCATGCCATGAGTCTAGGCATTAGCATTAGGTCCGATACGCTTTGATCTCAATGTCTGTGCATACAAAACTGCTCTTTTTGTTTGGATGGGGTGTGCCGAGAAATATGGAAGGACTATGGGTGCCGCCATCGGTTTTATGTATAGCTCGGTCATGTGATAATCGTCCTTGTTGATGGTCAGAAGTGTTTCAGGAAAGGTACTTGTTGTTTACTAGAATGGTCACTGCGCTCCATGGATAGTTTTATGGAGGGACGGAAGTTGAGAAAATTGAAGTAATCGTGGAGTGCTTTTGATCCGTGTGTCCAAATACCCAGGACATTATCAATTGAGTGCATACATGTTGTGGGCTGGTGTTGATTTGACGTCAGGAGGAGTGTCTCAACTGCGTTCAAGAATATGATGGCCAGTGGTGGAGCAATCCGACTCCCCATAGATGCATCATGCATACACATACGGATCATACACTTTCAGATGGTCTTATGTCAATGAGCAGATCACGACTGTGCCCATCGGGCATTTGTGAAGGGAGCAGACACATACCCATCTCGTCCACAATACAGAGAGCATATCACGTCCGACCACTTCCCCCGTCCACAATACAGAGGGCATATCACGTCCGCCCACTTCCCCCGTCCACAATGCTACCAGTGAGCCTGGTAACCCGAGTGCTCGTCCTCGCAGGCGGCTCTCCCTCGTCGCACATACGGTTCGCACATACCCTTCAGTTGGGTAACTGCGTAGTGGCATTGACAGCACGTTCAACATTGTATTCAAATTATGTCGTTGAACAGAAATGGTTCGGTAAAATGGCGGTGTTATGGCATATGTAACAATCTCTGCTAAGCAAAGACGCTGATCACAAAATTTAATCGATGAAGACATTTGACTAAAAGTACAAAACACCGAATTACAACGGAGACTACAATTGAGTCTTTTCATCGTCCACTGATGTGTACGTCCAGGCTTAAATTTAAGAACCCCGAAGATAATTAGATAAATTTAGGCAAATTGCAGGGTGTATATTTCTTAATAATGCTTATGGTGCAAGCAGTCAAAAGGGCATAGGAATGTCGATGGTGTGCGATGTACTCCATAGACGTCATGGTTGAGCTATGCAATCATTGGGGCATGCACAGTGGCGTACCTAAGGGAGGAAGCACTGGAGCAGTCCCCCTCTCCATGATAGGTTGTGGGCCCCAACAATTGCGCCTCGGTGCGGAAAAATAGCGTCACGCTACCTAAAAATCATGTTGGAGTCCCTTACAATCGGAAAGGGGCCCACACACATCAATGGGTCCGCCAAAAAGTCGCGCAGGAGTCCCTAAAAAGAGGCTGGAGCCTCTCAAAATCACACCGAGGCCCCTAACAATCACATTGAAGACCTCAAAAATCGTCCCGGGACCCTAAAAATGAAGTTGGTAGCCCCAAAATGTGGGACCGGACTCGCGAAAATACTGTTGGAAGTCGCGCCGGGACACCGATAAGTCACGCAAGTGCCCCATGAAATTACGCAAAGGCTTTAAAGGTGTGATTGTGACTCTGAATCTCGCCGAGGGCCAAAACGTTTATCCGTGGCCCCGAAAATGACGCTGGACCCGAAAAAGACTGTTCGGGCCCTCGAAATCACACTGGGTCCAAGAACGTCGGGCCGTGACCTTTGATAATCGCACTGGGGGCACAAAAAGTTGGGTCGGGCCCCTGAAAACCACGCTGGGAGGAGAAAACGTCGCACTGTGGTCCTTGAAAATCACGATGGTGACCGCTCGCATGCCAACAAGCTTGCACCGAACCAGACAATTTGTGCCGGGAGAGCCAACTTAACACTGGGACCCAGATAAGTACAACACGATTTGAGAACTAGTGCCAAATCCCCCCTCAAAAACATATCGCGCTTTGGCGCACTTTGGACCAAAAATTCATGTCGCTAGTCATATAAATCCTGGTCGGGTCATCAAAAATTCCCCTCAGGGCTCCCAAAAGGTTGCGTCGGCGGTCCCAGCTAAGCACAGCGTGGCCCCAAGATCGCATCGACACCCGACAAAGATCAAGCCGGATCCCTTCAAAAGAGGTTCATAAAAATGTATGTCCGAGCCAGGAAAAATCGCTCCTTAGTTCAAACATACCACCAGATGCCTTAACATATCGCATACGGCACCTAAAAACGCACCGGAGGTTAAAAAATCGCCATGTGACCCCCCCCACACACACAAAAATATGTCGCCGGTGGCCCGAAAAAATCAGGCCGTGGCTCGGACTTTTGCATAATTCAGGAAAAGTCAACAAAAATTGTGTCGAGCCTAGAGAGACTGGCGTCGAATTCCCACGGAACCATGCGCCTGGACCTGAAATGTCGCAGGGGGACTTCAGGACTGGAGCCCCAAATATCGTCTTGGGATCCCACAAAATGTGAGCGAGGAACCACAAATAAGCACAGGGGGATCCTAAGAGCGTAACTGGAGAACAAAAATGCACCTTGCCCTCCAAAGCGTACCGACTCTGGTAAAAAGTGGCGGGGCCTTCAGAACCATATACATTTCCAAAAATATACACGAACACTATTCAATTATGTTTGCCTGCCAATATTTGTCTGCCAGATACCGAATAAAGAATGTTCAGCCAGCGATCACCCGTCTTTTTTGCTTTTAATCCTTTCCATTTATGCCTCCCCCACACACATGCACTTAGCGGAAGTTGACGAAATTTTGATTAAACAGCAATAGTAATGGTTTCACTCGCACCAGGGAGATAAACCTAGTATAAAAAAAAAATCATCCATCAGTCGTGAAAAGAGTTCTAAGTCAGGCAAGAAGTGTGAATTTGAAAGTACTTATATTGTGATGATAGTCCTTTTTCAGCATCATATGCTGCTGTTAGTCGCCTACCCCCATCTCCCTTAACGGTGAAAGTTGTTTGTTCGCTCTTGAAATTCTCGGGTTATCTATCCAAAAGTGCTCAATCGCGGTATTTTGCGAGATTCCTGGGTGCCACCCTGCTGTTGACTCTGACCCTTCCACTTTTTGAGACGTTCCTACACCTATGATGACTTGCAGCATATTTAGTTGTAATTAAAGAATAGTTGAGCAGGTCTCCACATCAGCTATTGTGCACAGATGCGCTACCTACATAGGGAATGGCATAAGATTAAGAAGCAAATAATTATGAGGTGTTTTGATAAACTTGACCCAGGTGGTCCCTATTTAGGAATCGTAAACATGTGCTAAGATTACAATAATCTTATATATTACCTCAAGATTTCAATTCGTCGCCATTTCCAACTGGTATATGGTTAGCAAAACTACTGTTGTCAGATATGCGATACAAATAAATTAAGATTTCCCATCCCTGCAATTGATTGAATCTATCATATCAAAGACCATATAATTGATGGCGGCACCTTGAAAATGTCCGCCATTTTTGTCAAAGGTCGAATCTGAGATGCCCATATAGCAAAAAAATCATTGAGACGTAGCCTAGCTGTGCGCAAAAATTTCATGACGGTATCATCTAACCCACGATACTTTCATGTATTGACAGTACCACTATGTCGAGAAGGGTAAAATCCCGCACTATCTATGACTCTTGGCCGGACCCTGGAATTAGAGGAAAAGATGCAGGGCTATAACCTGGCGTTGCAAAGCTGTACTTTGTCCCCAGAGACTCAAAGCATCAATCAAATTATTACAATTTGTGCCCTGCACTTATGAAGTTCCACTGCAATACATGCGGCTTCGAGTTACCGTGTCGCAAGCGACACGTACCATGCAATCCCGGGTGAAAACTTTGGAACATGTGACTGCGTTACGATGAAAGATATCGTAAGCATACGCCCTTGCTCAATATCTACACATGTGCACTGCACCACGCAAGACAAGATGGCCTTGCTACTTCGATTCTGCTATTAGTGCTTGCTACGATAACATTATCGCTGTGCTTAGTTTCCAGTTAGTGTCAGATGTGCTCTGCTACAGATCAAGTAGAACACGAAGAGATGTGTCCCAGAACCAAGTAATCGCTAGATCTTAGTGGTGACAAGTGGTAATTCTCTACTCAACTAATGCCATGTTCACTCGTGATATAATATTGCTCGTTAGGAGACGGAGCATCAGATTTAGCTGCTCCCCAGTATCCTGAAAACCTAATGTGGAAGCCATCGCCTGCTTTATCCTCCAACGAACAGACTTCTTGAATTGATATCTATGAAGCTTCATGACATCCGATGAATGTTGTGAACTCTGAAGTGAAGAATACATGTGTTTTCATCAGTTGTTTTGGTAAAGTGTCTTCTCAGCGTGACAAAAACAACCGAGGTGTGCGCCATTACTGTCATCGCACTGCAATGCATACCTCCAGACTTCTCTGTAATATTCGGCTGCTGATGTCGGTCACCGGACCTCTCGTGTGCCGCCGAATAGTCGTCCATCCAGCACGTCTCAAATCGTGTTCTAGATAGCTGTGTTCATCTTGATTGATAGGTAGCTCGTGCAACAGTTCTACTACTTCAAAGGCAGACAGGACTACAACATGGCGAAATATGGTATCTGCACTTGAAGACCAGACTAAACTGAAACCGTAGGTTCTGATAGATTCTTATCGATATAGTTCGGACACCGGGAAGCCCAGAAACCATAATGTATGACCTGTTTTCGAAATGGTACTTAGGCATCGTCCCAACATAACTCCGACCAGATCTTTATCATTGTATTCAAGAGTGCTATGCATAAACAGACGTATATGTGGGAAATATTTGTACGTATATTGAAACAATGTTCACGTTCCTATTTTAGTGACATAGGCCTTACATTTCGACACATGTGTACCGTCATAGGCATATGTTTGAAGACAACCTTGCATACATTAAAGTGTATAGAGCTCTCACGTCGAGACGCCATGACAGGCACAAGTTATCTTTGCCCATAGCCTTCCCTTCCTGAAGCTGTCTATCCGTCGCTGTCGCTAATAACCCAACCTTACTGATAATCACACCGGGGAAGCATCCTTGGTCGTCCGGGTCCAATCAGCAGTACACTGGGTTTCGGGAAGCTTTGGACATCAAGACTGGCTAATGGCAGATTGAAATTGTGAGATTTGGCTTGGGTTTCGGGCTAGAGATAAGGTACAGAGACATGATCGGTGACCGATGGACCGGCGCGTTTCCGAAGGCCCGGTGTGTTTATTTACTGTCTCGGCGTACTTTTTTATGATGATGTCACTTTGCGGGCCCCTGGATTCTTTGGGTTCTCATGACGTCTGCAGCTCCTGTGCGGTTTGAGGGCCCGGGCGCGTTTTTGGCCCCGGTGTGTTTGGGCTCCTAGTACGCTAATATAAGGTTCCAGCGCATCTGTATCAGTTCTATCCAGCGTTGTAACTCTGCACTGCAACTGTGTAGCTTTTCTTCTGGACTCGCTGTGTTTTGGAGGCTCCCGGGATTTTGTTGGGTTTCCGGTGACTGAGGGGCACTGCTATGATTATTTATAACCCCCGATGGGATATTTGGTGTCCTCAACACAAATTTATGCTGCCCCAGTTCGACTTTTGTGACATATTTTGAATACACTTCATGGCATGTTATGATAGAAGAACCATGGCGGTGAAGATTGGTACGATGAATTGAATTGTCATATTTTTGGTTGGGTGTAGGGTTACATGCGAATATAGGAGGTGTACAATAATTTTTCGGATTATTTTCTGTTTGCCGAGGAAATGTCATCGTGTAATGGTAATGGTAAATATTATATCAAGGTAGAAATTTATTAGGAAAATACAATAGCTGAATGCCAGTCCATCTTATCCCTAAGGAATGGGTGGATCGATGAATTATTATGGAGGCACATGCCCAGAAGGGAACCACTTAGCCTTTCAGGGGGACCTACGGTTGAAAAAAATTGAGGGGCACACGCGAGCATTCCCGCAGGGGCGCATTTTCCTCATGGAGTGGCGCCCCTGGCTAGAATATTTGAGGCAGGGATACAGTCGGGTCTTCCAAGAGGAGCACCTTTCCTTCAAAGAAGAGTACCCCAAAGAGGGAGTACCCCTCTTATAGGGCCTTCTCCTATGGGGGCATATCTGATTCTATGACAAGTGTACGTATGGCAGATGTACGTAAGCAAATGCACTTAAGCTCAGATGTACGTATTGCAATTGTACGTAAGCGCAGATTCACGTATGGAAAATGTACGTATGCGGAAGTGTACGTAAGTGCAAAAAGTACGTATGCGCAAATGTGCGGAAGCGCAAATGTAAGTTGTATCCGTGCCTGCAGATAATCGCATTTGAACTACAAACAATCGCTCTTGGGCCACCAATATTCCCGTCACGCCCCCCACCCAAAAAAAATTAACTCCCAGTCAGTGCCGCTCGTTTTACGCCCACAGGTAATGCTCGACTCATGATGACGGGGAGGTCACGGTTCACAATGCTACTATTAATGGCATGCACTAGGTGTGGTCCAACAACAGTAAAAGCACCTTGAGCATCGTGATTCTGATGCTGTCAGCACTGCACGCGCGTGACGATCCGTCAACAACGCGGACACACAACGAGCGCTTGTTCAATGGTGTCATCCTGCCATCTAGCGATAAATATTGTAACCTATGCTTCAGCGTTCAATCTGATGACTTTCAGTCCTTATTCAATGCCGTAATACCAAGACCGTGCTGCTACCTAGCGAGTGAAAGCTGAACTTATGCTTCTTGGACATCACAATTGAGTAGATCTTCTGAACAACCCAGTCCCGAAAGTAGATCCTCTGAACATACCGGACCAAGAGTAGATCCTCTGAACATTCCGTCCCGGGGTAGATCTTGTGAACACTTCCGTCCTCGGAGTAGATCCTCTGAACATTTCCAGGAGTAGATCTTCTGACCATTTCCAGCAGTAGATCTTCTGAACAACTAAGGCCTATTTGTAGATCCTCTGAACAATCCGGTCGCGAGATAGATCTTGTGAAAAAAAAATTATCCTGAAAGTAGATCCTGTGAACACTTTCGTCTTCGAGTAGATCTTCTGAACAAACCAGTCCCGGGAGTAGATCTTGTGAACACTTCCAGCTTTCAGTAGATCCTCTGAACATTTGCATTCGGGAGTAGATCTTCTGAACACTTGAGGCCTATTTGTAGATCCTCTGAACAACCCAGCCCCGAGAGTAGATCTTGTGAAAAACATTCTCTTGAAAGTAGATCCTGTGAACACTTTCGACTTCGAGTAGATCCTCTGAACAATTCAGTCTTGGGAGTAGATCTTGTGAACATTTCCTCCTCCAAGTAGGTCTTGTGAACATAGACCTTCTGAAAGTAGGTCTTCTGAAAATAGATCTTCTGAACGTAGATCTACT
>JAOTOL010001528.1:1327500-1514527 GCA_034440575.1 Imbricaverruca yamaguchii | reverse complement strand
CCGACATGAAACATGTCCATTAGGCATATCATTAGCAGCCAGCTGACGTCGGGTCGTTGTCGGACAATTCGCCCACCAGCCGACAGCGGGCCCCTAGCGTCCAGACAGCAGCCGGAACTCGTTCCCACGTCGGCTACCTGTTGGCCGGGTGTCGGTCCCATGTCAGCATTGCTGAACATTCCATTCCACAGCCGACAACGGGCCTCTGGGTCCAAACGGCGGAACGACGTCGGTCCGCTGTCGGCATTTTCACTGGGCAATGACCAACGTAAATGTCCTCCCTGCCCTTGACAAGAGACAATTCTGTCAAAACCTGTCTTGGGTATTCCTGACATTCATCTACTTATGACACCGTTCATCTCAAAATAATTCCTCATGTTGATATTTTCGTTTACTGTTGACAGTGTGCATTTAGACAGTGCATTTAGAGAACATAGGTGGAGTCTTCATATGATTACTGGTGTTGCCAATATGCGATTCAACTCCATTGGTTTCATGCAACGGCATACAGTGAATGGTCTTAACACGCGCCCTGGAGGGCCTCTGAAAATAACGCGCACTGGAGGTGGGGCGGATTCTGCCCCCCCACTGTGAGACCAAGAGTGCCTCACTCGTCCTTCCATCCATGCGTTCCCAGGTCCAATCCCAATCTCATCTCCACATCCATGTCCTTCACCTGGCCTTGCAACACCAACTGTCCCTACTATGAGCAGGCAGGACAACTTCCCCCGTCCTGTCCACCAGCTCCGTTTTATCGGGGTAGCCGCGCCCCCTCGGCCCGTCCCCAAGGGTTGACGGAGTCCTGGAGGTTGAGGTCCCCCGTCGCACGGTGCTAGTTGTGACGGGGACCAACACACCTCTTTGGTCCTGATATCCCGGAGGGGCGGGCGGGCCCGTGGGGCCTCATGCGGGCCAGGTGGCTGGTCGCCTCGGGCTGGGGGCCTGGGTTTCCCAGTGCCTGCCGCCCCGGCCGGCCGGGGTCAAGGGGTGGGCGGTGCTGGATCCTGGTCGGGGTGCTGAGCTTCTCTCTCCCGACCGGGTAATGGCGTCGTCTGCCCCGTATAGTTTCTCGTTCACCTGGCGTCCTCCAGTTCGCGGGATCAAGGCGTCCTCCCAGTTGAGCCCCCAGGGGGGTGGGGTGTCACGAGAAGTTGAATAGAATCATACTGCATGGCAAATCCTAATCTAAACTCAAATCCTGGGACTTCTCGCAAGGACTAGACTGGCCAAATCCGCGAGCGGTATAGGCGCGTGACCAATTATAGTGTGCAAACCCATAGCTTTCGCACACTTGTTTTCAAAGCAGTGGAGGGATCAAGACCGCTTGCGACCTTATCACCCTTCCAGCGTCGTGATGGTTGTGACAGATTTCGAACTATCCTGAGGTGTGAACGACTGAGAGACGGTGGACTTGAAGTAGAGTTCGGAAACAGTAAGGACGCAGAAAAGGCAATGACAGCTACTGATTTTAAGTTTACGATTCGTAACCATAAGGGGAGTCACGATGTTGCTATCCGAAGGCTGGTCTCTATGCATAAACGAAAAACTCTGTGAAAGGTGTCATCAATTGTTATGACCTTCTAGGCGTAAGCGACGAAGATATCGTTGATGGCCTAAATGAGTTTGGAGTGGTGGAGGCCAGACGCATTCGTATTCGTAAGGGTAATACTATGGTACCAGCCAATAACATTATTTTAACTTTCAGCCGACCTAACTTGCCACCCGATATTCGCGTAGGTTATGCCAAGGTGAAGATTCGTTGTTTTATCCCAAACCCGATGAGATGCTTTGGATGCCAGAGGTTTGGATATACCAAACAAAACTGTAGGAATCGCCAGCTCTGCGACAGGTGCTCATCACTGGAGCATGATGACTCACAGTGTAGCGCAGATAAACGTGGTGCACGAACTGTGGAAGCGACCAGATACCGCACTCTGCGTATGACAGGTCGTGTCCGACATATCTCAAGGAAAGAGAGATCATGTCTATCAAGGTTACCAGAAACTTATCATTTAGAGAGGCAAGGCAGGCTTACGACGCTGGCCACCGGAGGGTATCTTACGCCGCAATCGCCAAAGCCAACAGAACCACACTAGCTGTACCACAAATTCAGAGAGGGAGTGCCGCGGACCTTCTCTCGCAACTCGGCGAACTTCTTCGCTCATTCGACATGGCGTGTGTACCTCTGACCGAAAGAAGTACGTTGCCACCGAAAGAGAGGGCAACCCGTAGCGGTACCTCGACTGATACCCCACCTACGCATGAAAGGACCCGCAACGTCTCTGTATCTCGCGCACATGCAGTAAGTTCTGTGCAAAGTGGGTTGCCCACTGAAATCTCCGCCACTGCCTCCTTGGAGCCAGAGGTGGGAGAGTGACGTGAGGTGCAGCGGAGGAAGCTTCCCAACAAACCATCAGCTTCCACATTGGCACCTACGTCAGCAATCCTTCCGTCCACCAATACCAAACCGGCCCCAAGCCCCTCCCCCTCGTCTCCCAACTCCACTTCCACACCCTCACCAGCACCATCCTATGTACCCAAACCCTTGCCACCCACTTCCATTCAGCCCACCTCCATCACCCGGGGACGTACAACCCGACGAGGGTCAGTCACCTCGAGCCCGGAGCCCGGGAGCCAACGCCATATCGTGACCCCTCCGCCTTCGCCACCAATCCGGAACATGATGGGACCCCCGGAAGTCCCCTCGCGTCGAGCCGGGCACACACCGATTTCTCTCCCGACCTCGAGCCGTGTTGCAAAGCGGACCCTACCTGGGGCGGTGTCACCAACATAATTGGGTATTTCACGCACGCGCCCACGACATCAAACATCCCCGGTTGCAAAGCCTGCAACTGAGCAGCACTAGTTGGGATCTGAAATCTTAGTCGTCTTACCAACATTTCACATTTTCAAATTTTAATTTGAATGCCTCCTTCACATGGAATTTTACAATGGAACTGCAGAGGGCTGAAAACTAGTTTATTGGATCTCCACGCTGTGACCAGCAAGTACCTGCCAGATGCCATCTGTCTCCAAGAGACGAAGCTGGCACCGGATGCCCGTTGCATTATTAAGGGATATTCCGTATTTCGAAAGGATATTCAGACTGGCACCGTTGCGCACGGCGGCGTGCTTTTAGCCGTACACCACAGCA
The DNA here is from genome assembly GCA_034440575.1 of Imbricaverruca yamaguchii. Classification (NCBI taxonomy): domain Eukaryota; kingdom Metazoa; phylum Arthropoda; class Thecostraca; family Neoverrucidae; genus Imbricaverruca; species Imbricaverruca yamaguchii. Next base: position 1,511,373 of record JAOTOL010001528.1, on the reverse strand, counting down.
TACCTGTACATGAAATAGTTTTGCAAGCCTGTCTACAAGCTGTTGCTGCTCGTATCAACTTGAACCAACGTGCACTGACAATTTGTTCTGTGTACTTGCCGCCAGGACTCTCTCTTCCTGCTGCAGATCTCCATCTCCTAATGCTGGAACTCCCTCCCCCAGTTTTACTGTTGGGAGACTTTAACGCACACCACACCGTATGGGGATGTTTCGCCACAAACTCACTTGGCCGCCTCTTGGAATCCTTCATTCACGACGAAGTCCTCTGCCTTTTATACACAGGATCCCAGACACATATTGCCCTCCCATCCGGAAATAAATCTGTTTTAGATCTAAGTCTGTGCAGCCCTCAGCTGGTTCAGTCTTTCACTTGGTCGGTGGCAGACGACCCATTGGGCAGCGACCACTTTCCGGCATGGTTGGCTTACCAAGATGAAGTAGTTTTTGGGCCGAGACCAAGGCGATGGAACTTAAAAAAGGCCAAATGGACCGACTTCGAGAATAGACTCAAAACAAATTTTTCTGCCAGTTCTCTCTGTTTGCCAAAATCCATAGAAGAACTTACCTTAGTACTCATCAACTGTGCTACTGATTGCATCCCAAAAACTTCTGGTGCCCCCCGACGTTCCCCAGTCCTATGGTGGACGGACGAGTGCGGAAGCGCCATTCGTGCACGCAAACGGGCATTCAGAGCATTCAACCACAACTGTACCGACGAAAATCGCATAGCGTTTCTTCGAGCCAGAGCCTCTTCTCGTCGAACTTGCCTGGAAGCCAAACGGGTATACTTCCACTCCTTTTTAAACACTCTCACCCACCGAACACCAGTCGCCCAAATATGGACGCGTATTAACAGGATCGCGGGAAAGTTCTCGTCCACACCACTGCCTGTACTGCAGGTAGGAAGTCGGGTTATCTTTGATCGCTCCGCCGTGGCTAATGAAATTGCACGTGCGCTATCGGAACGCAGCCGAGAGGGAAGCTTTGAGCCACAAATCGCACGCCCCCAAACCCGCCACGAACGAACCCCAATATACTTTTCAACCACCGAGATACTTTCATACAACGCATCATTCACCGCGACTGAGCTGCTTTCCGCCGTGAATGCCCTACGGAGTGTATCTGAGGGCCCTGATGAAGTGCACAACGACATGCTGAAACACCTGCCTCCTAATGCGCCCCACGTGCTTTTAGGACTTTTCAACGGACTATGGGAAAGAGGAGGCTTTCCACCCTCATGCAAACGAAGTACCACATGCATAAAATTGCAGGCACGAGCCCTAGAGACCATCTGGTCGTACGAGGGGTATACAGCCACATACACCGATGGCTCTAAAACTGATACAGGCGTCGGAAGCGCTTTTGTATGTGACAATACTACTCGGGGTTTTACACTGCCACAACATGCATCCGTTTTCACAGCAGAACTGGTGGCTATTGCCAAGGCTCTTTCTTTTATCCAGGTAGGCAACGGAGATTTACACCTGATCTTGTCTGATTCTCTCTGTAGTCGTATGGCCCTGAAGCGATTTAACCCCCCTGACCCCATGATACAAGACATACTGTTGCTCATTTCTTCCTTAGCTCGGGAGGGGAAAAGTGTGGTACTGTGTTGGATACCAAGCCACGTCGGAATTTTTGGAAACGAGCTCGCGGACGCTGCAGCTAGACGCTCAGCGAATGCACACTGCACGCGTCGGTTGCCACTCCCTGCAAGGGACTTCTACCGAAATATATATGTTTACCTACACACCAAGTGGCGGTCTTCTTGGGATGCTGTCCGGGGCAACAAACTGAAGGTATTAAAACCTCGTCTGGGGGCATGGCAGTCCTGCTCGCGACGATCGAGGCGTGAGGAAGTGATTCTGTGCCGCCTTCGGTTAGGACACACGTATTTTACACATCGCTACCTTCTATGCTCGGAAGAACGGCCAGTCTGTCCACGTTGCGGTGACAACCTGTCTGTGGCCCATATTTTCAGCACATGTCATCTTCGAGCGGAACGTCGTCGCTTCTTTGGAACCCCATCGCCCACCCTGGTGGAACTACTGGGCGACAGGTCACACCATGTCGCTGAACTCTTCCCATTCCTTTCTGCGATTGGAATTGACGTCGTGTACTCACGCCAACAAAGGTAGGATATAAGCGCCAAACATTTTTATCTTCTCTTAACACGCCATCATGAAGTGCACTAGCGTATTGTGACCCCAGTCCTCCAATTTACTCCACGTTGATACGTCCACAACTGGTTTGACTGACGAAGTTATGGGCGCTGTATAACCTTTGCAGTTGATGCGCCCAAAACCACAATAACAACAACATAACAACAACGATTCTCCCCCCCCTTTAGATCTCAGCTTCTATGAAGGCTAGAGCAAAGTAATTCACAGGGTGGATGGGCAGGATAGTGAACTCTATTGTGTGCAAAGTTGATGACCTTAGGTCAATATCTTCAAGGTCAAGTGAGGTCAAAATCGCAAATTTTCTGGTTTGGCGTGGTTTGGCTTGCCATTGTTATGGATCGCTGTGGTTGTGTTTAAATGCTCCAAAATTGGCATTAACGACGTTTTGGACATTACAAATGATGCAATACAGATGTCAGATCCGCCATTTGACCTCAGGTCACCTATATAGGAGCACTTTATTATGTCATTACCTGCTCTAGTTACCGGAACCGGGCTCCCATCCCGACTGCTCCGTTGGGCGGCTCGGCACAATCGGCTTCGCAAAGAAAGGAGTGAAATACATGAATGAAGTATGGAAACGCTTAGGCACACAATGATAGATTTCGGGATGTATAGGGAGTAACATGTAAAGTGACATCAATCGCATGACAGTCATTTGCATTTATGGCACATTCCAGTTGGCCAAGTTTGATTCCATTAGCCTATCATGAACTTGACCTGACTTGACCTCGGCGACCTAACATGACTTTTACATTATATAGCATTACAAAATGCATGAAACAAGTTGCTAGTGTTGTCAAGGACACTTCCCTATTGCCAATATACGGGAAGCGCATCAGCGCCGATTTTTGTGGTCTGGCGCTGCGAATTGTTTTTACTTTAACGGCCCCTAACTTGAACACTTCTCGGCCGATTTTCATTTATCTTGCTTTAAACAATGCGCCGGTCATTTCTAAGCAGGTTCGTGAAAAATGTGGCATATATCGGCCGGTACAATATGGAGTTATGTACGAAAAATCGGAAGGATTGGCGGATTCCCCCCCCCTAGGGCGTGTGTTAACCTGTTATGAACTTGACCTGACTTGACCTCAGTGACTTGACATGACTCTGGAACAATGTAGCATGACAATGTGCATCAAACAAGTCGCTAGTTTTGCCAAGAACATTTCCTTTTTGCTAATATACGGTTTTTGCATTTAGAGACCCCTAACTCGAAAAAGGTTCGGTCGATTTTAATTCTTCTTACTTCAAACAACGCGCCGGTCATTTATTGGTAGGTACACAAACAATGGCGTATATCGACCGGTAAAATCTGGAGTTATCTAACAAACACCGGAGGGGTGGGCGGATTTCGGCCCCCGGCAATAGTTGGATAATAGTGGCATAGGTAGAGTTCGGAACAGAGCAACAAAACTTTTCGTTTAAAATCGACATCTCCCTAACCTACTATCAGAATGTAATTTGTATTTGCTTGCATCATCCCAGTGACGTGTTGTGTTGTTATGGCAACATAATAAACAACCAGTCAAAAGTGCCGCAACGGGCAATACAGGCCAGATACAGGCAACTGAGTGTGTCGTAAACTGCGTCTGATGCCTCTGCTACCCAGCCACTCCTCAGTTTACTGATGGTAATAACTTCGTTTGTAGTTTGGGAGCGGAGTCTTCAGTTTACAGTCGTCATAATCCGTGCCTATGACAAGTGACACACTGTTTTTGACCTGCGTCTCGACCATACTCAACCCTCCTCCCTTCCCATCGGGAGGAGGGCTGCGCTCACAGGCATTTAAACTTAATCACAATGATTCAAAAATGTATAAACGGTGCCGAAGGAAGCTACGCGTTTATTGAAAGAGTGTCGTCACATATTTTTTTGGAGGGGGCGGTCAGACGGCATTTTGGGCGCATTAGTTTCGGGGGTGGGTCGGCACCCCAACCCCGACCCCTCGTCGGCGACGCCCATGGTTTATTGGCGCCGAAAGTAATCTCCTTGCACTAATTTTACCTAAGATTTTCTAATCATTTCATTGTGATTCGTGAATAACTTTTTGCGTTCTTTCAGCCCAAAGGATGCCATCCTCCGTGAAAACGAAACGCAAGACTCGGAAGTCGACGGAGGTGGTCATGGTCGGCCAACCACTGGACAGCCTGACCGGTGCGAAGTTGCCATCTACTGGACAAGTTCTCCGCCGCCTCTCGCACGTGCTGAGAGTGCAAAAGCAGACGATCCCTCAGGCAGCCGATACCGTCATCAAAGAAGTTCGCGATTTTTGGGACATCGCCAGGATCCCCACCCGCAAACATCAGCGGTGCGTCCACAAACTCAACAAGAAACACGCGGAAGTACGGAACCTGACGCGCAGCAAGCACGACGAGCTCATGCCTGACGAAGCAGAATGCGTGGGCGCGTCATTTGGACATTCTCTTTGATATCACCCACTCAAACGCAATGAATATGATCTCTGTTAAGGAAGATAAAGCTTTCCTTCAAGCTCAGCGAGAGGATGTCAGAAAGGGAATCATGCAAGGAGGCGACCGACTCCTCGCGGAGCGCGAGAAGAGGCAAGCTCGGCGTGTGGCAGAGGAACGCGCAAGGCAGGAGAAGGAGGAGGAGAGGAAGCGTGATCAGGCGGCGCTGGCTGAGCGAGACTCTGGCAGCTCCAGGGAGCCCAGTCCCCAGCGTACGGCATCATCAGCCAGCGGCTGCGAAGGCCACGATCAATCCACGACCTCGAGAGTCGCAACGCGGCGGAGCAAGCGAAGAATGGTCGGCGATGATGACATCCAACAACCGGCATTGGATGCCGTCAGTCAGACGCCGAAGCGCCGAGGGCGTCAGCAAGTCATGTCAGCAGAGGTGGGCGCCGCGCTGGACCGCACGCAAGTTTCAAATAGAGCGGCTGTGCATATCGTGGCAGCAGTAGCCGCCAGTCTAGGACACAACGTCCAGGATCTCGCCATCAGCCGCTAGTCTGTCCGCAACTCACGCAGCAAGCACCGACAGGAGACCGCCAGAGCCATCATGTAGTCATTTGCCCCAGACACTCCACTCGTCGTCCACTGGGATGGAAAGCTTGTATCAGACGTGATGGAAGGCCATGTGGAACGACTGCTCATCCTCGTCTCTGGTGAAGGTGTCACTAAGCTGCTCGCCGTTCCCAAGCTCTCTGCTGCGACCGGACAGGCGATGGCGAAAGCCGTTGTGGAAACTCTCGAGGAATGGGGCGTGGCAGACAGCATCGTCGGCATGAGTTTAGACACGACAGCGTCCAACACTGGCGTGCACTCTGAGGCCTGCGTCTGATTGAGAAGAAGCTGGACAAAGCCCTTCTCAGTCTCGCGTGCCGACACCATATCATGGAGCTCATCGCCAAGAAGGCGTTCACCGAGTGCACTTCCACCGGCCCCGGCGTGCCGCTGTTCAAACGCTTCAAGGAGTGGTGGAACGACGTTGACGCTGACGCTGACGATCACATCACCATGGACCTGGAGGACGCCACAATCGCACTCACCGACGCCCGAGACAGCCTCATCGCCAGCTTCAACGCACACCTACTGGAACAGCAGCCCAGGGGAGACTATCGCGAACTGCTGGAGCTGTCCGTCACCGTTCTCGGTGCTGTCCCCGCCCGAGGGATCAAGTTCAAGCGTCCTGGTGCCATCAGTCATGCGCGCTGGATGGTGAAGGTGATATGTGCTCTCAAGGTATATCTCTTCCGCAGCCAGTTCGCGCTCACGAAGACAGATCGTGATGGCTTGAAGATGTTCGTCAACTTCGCTCTCGTCCTCTACATCTCGGCCTGGTTCAACGCTCCGACCCAAGCTGCCGCGCCGGCGAACGACCTCGCTCTCCTCCAGAGCATCGTCGGCTACGAGGATAAAAAGCTGGCCAAGGAGGTGGCCAGGACGTTCGCATCACACCTGTGGTACCTATGCGAGAGGCTGGTGCCACTCGCTCTCTTCGACAGCGACACGTCCGCAGGAACCAAGCGGGAAATGGTAACGGCGCTGAGAGAGCGACAGAGCGAGAGAGCGACAATCGCCCGAAACGTGTATCGTCGACCTGGACTCGGACAATATCAGCAACAAGACCCTGGCGGACTTCGTCACCGAGTCGTTGGGGTCGTTCTGCCGTGCTCTGGGTGTCGACGACGAGCTCGTGTCCAGACGACGAGCTCCTGTCCACCGACCCAGCGAGCTGGCCCAACGACCAGCGATATTTCGCCGCCGCCCAGAAGGTGGCAAGTCTGCGCGTCACCAAGGACTTGGCCGAGCGAGGCGTCGCACTGATGGAAAGGTTCAACCTGAAGGTGACGAAGAACGAACAGCAGCATCAATATCTCCTCCAGGTGGTGGAGAAGGAAGCCAGTAGCGGCTGGTTCGTAAGTGACACGCTGGAGCTTGACGCAGCTCCTTCGAGGTGTCGAGGCTCAGTACCTGCAGTACAACTCAGAGGTGTGCGGGTTGGCCCGTTCTCATGTGTTCAGCACAGTTGTGATTTTGCTCAATAGATTGTTCGTACCAGCCGGTGTATTAGTACGATAATATCCAATGGTTATAAGTAGATAAAACGACAAAGGCAAGGAACCATTTGGACCAGGAGAGACATGAAGTTTCCGAACTTACCAAGATTTGAATCCGGAACCTCTGTAACCTGTGTATTCCAATATTCCGAAATATCGCGTTTGATCAGAAAATATCGAAGGAGGGATATCTGTACCTTATTTGTCCCATTTTTTTTTGTTACAGCAAAGAGAGCCAAAACAAATTATTATCTGTGTAGCCTCATATTTCCATATGTTAAGCCAATGGAGATTTCAGCACCAAACATGGCTAACCTGAACTGCGCTGCGGCAATATTTCTCAATTTTTGCAATGTTTTTTATCATGCTTAACCTCACAATTTGAGGGGGCGTCCCGATAGAAATTCGCAAAATCGTAAAATAAAGACCAGTCTAATGGTACACTGCTCTTTTGCTTATATGACCACCTGTTACTGGACGATTTTTCCCGTTGACGAGGATGTTGAATAAACATAAACATACACATCATCAAATAAAAATAAGAATTGAGGTTGGAAAATATAATGTGCGAAATGTGATTATTTTGGGGGGCGGGGGGGGGGTCCAGTACACTTCGCCCCCGCCCCCAATGTTTTTTTTTTAATCGACACCCTGTCACTGCATATAAGATGTCACATATGCCAGTACAAATTGAGGTGCTCTAATTGTAACACGACAATAAGTGTTGCATAGAGTGGCAGTGAGTGCATAGAGTTGCCTAGTGTTGGCATAGAGTGGCAGACGTGCACAACGCCAGTGCCGAAGGAATGCAAAGGCGCGCGACAGAGCACTGCGACGTGCCGACTCGCCGCCCATCAGCCACTCCGAATTGGTCGCAGGCGCTCCTGCAGAATCCGAGGACCGGTCTATGGGACCGCACCGGCACAGTCGCTGGCTTCGGCAGTAGGCGAGGTTACCTCATCTGACTGTCTGGCGGACGCATCTGACTACTGGCAAAACCGCCGGCGAAACTAGCCACCCCAGACGTGGCATTCGCCTTCCACAGCGGCCGAGAGCATTAACGGTCCGCTGTTTCAGGCCCATCTATCACTACGTGTGACCACGTCACAACCGTGTGGTGGTGGGGACAGTAGACGCTTGTGTGTTATTTCCTGCTATGCTATGCTATGCTTACTATATTCGCTTGTCCACACGCGTGTTGGGAGAAGTGTTCGAAATTTCCCTTCAATATGTCAGCCCACAGCGGCAGCCAAGTGGCACCTGTTGGGAGAGGTGTTGGGAATTTCCCTTCAATATGCCAGCCCACAGCTGCAGCCAAGTGGCACCTGCAGCTGATCAACAGTGAGCCCCGCCCACTACCCTCGCCTATGTGGCCGCTGGTCTCGAGCACTGACCTGAGCCGGATGCTGTATAACGTCACACCCGCATGTCGATGAAAATGCACTTCTTCAGATCTCATCTGGACTATTTTCCGGAGAATATTGTACTTCAGTGAAGAACATGTTTTCGCAAGGAAATCCGTTGCGTGCGTTTTCACGAGGACATTCGAGTGATGGAGGGACACTGTCAAGGCGATACGTCAACTTTCTGATCGACTACTGCTGGTGTCTAAAGGGGGACGTGGTGTATGCCCAGCATAGACGGTAGTCCTTGAAGAAGTCATCCATCCCTGATTAGCCAAGGATGCCGTGCTGTTCCACTTTTGCGGTCTATTAACCGCCTGTAAAGAACCGTCTGTAAACCGCCTGTAACATGCCTGTAACCGCCTATACACTGGCCTAACATATACCTATACACTGGCTGTAACTGCCTGTAACATGCATGTAACCGCCTATACACTGGCCTAACATATACCTATACACTGGCTGTAACCCGCTGTAACCGGCTGTAACCCGGCTGTAACCGGCTGTAACCGCCTGTAGCCGCTTATAACCACCTATACACCGGCTGTAACCGGCTGTAACCGCCTGTGAAGCAATTGCAAACATGTGCACGTTGAGTTATACTTCGGTTATACTTCGACAGCTGAGTTATACTTCGGCGGAGCGCGAGCGCGCCGGCGTGCTCGCCGGCCGACTGCTGTGCGTGAGTGCCGCCGTCTAACGGGCGAATAACGTACCGAAAATTCACCATTTGACGCAAGATGGCAGTGTCACTCTTCCTTAACCATGTCGATTATAGCTCGTTGGTCTGCTTATTTATAATGCTCTGTGTCCAATAGCCATCTGTCATGATAGCCGTCTACTTCTTTGAACTGAATGGCCTGTAGTCTTGACACAATCAGAGGTGTAGCTACGGTTTTGAGATTGGAGGGGGGGGGGAGGGGAAGACAAATTCTGGCGCCGGAAGTTTGGGCGGAATAAAGAAGTAAGCCTTCCACTACAACCCCCCACCCCCACACAAAATCCACCGGATTTCATCTATTGCATTTTCAATGTATATTTTTTTGATTTGCAGTTGCTAAATCTGAAATTTTGGGGACAAAAAGTGGCACCAAAAATAGCAGATTTCACTGCTTATCGCTGCTCAGGCTCACCTAACTGTAAGACACATATGTCGCAATGCCAACCGGGGACAGATACAGGGATTGGCGCTGTGGGTATGTGCCCCCTCTCCTTCTCCTTGGAAGGTGGCACCCTCCGGCGGGGAAGGAATGCGCTCCTTTCGAGAAGGTTGAGTGCACCCCTCGAATTTTCCAGCCGGAGGTGCCCTCCACATTCGAATAGTCGAGCCCATGAAAATCCTCAACAGGCCTCACAAATGACGATGTTGGTCATGACTTCATCTGTGCTAGACGAAAGTAGCAACAGCTTTTGCCATTGATGAGCAAAACACACTTCACGACAACAGGGAGCCACAAATGCCAACGTGCATCTGCCGATGATCCGCATTGTCCGTTTTGCTTCGCAGGCTCGTGTTGGTGTGTAACGGTGGCTGGCAGTTGAAATGAGCTGCAACGAGAACTGTGCAATGGTTGACAAGTCTGTAAACAATATTTCCCAGAAAAGCATAGCTTAGTTGATTCAGTGGTTAACACGCGCCCTGGAGGGCCTCTGAAAATAATGCGCACTGGAGGGGGGCGTATTCCGCCCCCCCCCCTAAGATCTCAGCTCCTATGAAGGCTAGAGCAACTAAATTCAAAGGGTGGATGGGCACGATAGTGAACTCTATTGTTTGCAAAGTTCATGACGTTAGGTCAATATCTTCAAGGTCAAATGAGGTCAAAATAACAAAATTGTCTGGTTTTGCGTGGCTTGGCTTGTCATTGTTATGGATCGCTGTGGTTGTGTTTAAATGCTCCAAAATTGGCATTAATGATGTTTTGGATATTACTAATGATGCAATACGGATGTCAAATCCGCCATTTGACCTCAGGCCACCTATATAGGAGCACTTTATTAGGTCATTACCTGCTCCAGTTACCGGAACCGGGCTCCCATCCCGACTGCTCCGTTGGGCGGCTCGGCACAATCGGTTTCGCAAAGAAAGGAGTGAAATACATGAATAAAGTATGGAAACGATTAGGCACACAATGACAAACAGTAGATTTCGGGATGTATAGGGAGTAACATGTACAGTGACATCAATCGCATGAGTCATTTGCATTTATGGCACATTCCAGTTGACCAAGTTTGGTTCCATTAGCCTATCATGAACTTGACCTGACTTGACCTCGGCAACCTAACATGACTTTTAAGTTATATAGCATAACAATATGCATCAAACAAGTCGCTAGTGTTGTCACGAACACTTCCCTATTGCCAATATACCGGAAGCGCATCAGCGCCGATTTTTGTGGTCTGGCGCTGCGAATTGTTTTTACACTGTTTGTTTTAACGGCCCGTCTAACTGTCCGAAAACTTCTCGGCCGATTGTCATTTTTCTTGCTTTAAACAATGTGCCGGTGATTTCTAAGCAGGTACGCGAAATATTTGGTGTACATCGGCTGGTACAATATGGAGTTATGTACGAAAAATCGGAAGGATTGGCGGATTTCGCCATACCCCCTCTAGGGCGTGTGTTAACCTGTTACGAACTTGACCTGACTTGACCTCGGTGACTTGACATGACTCTGGAACAATGTAGCATGACAATGTACATCAAACAAGTCGCTAGTTTTGCCAAGAACACTTCCTGTTTGCTAATATAGGGGAAGCGCATCAGCGCTGATATTTGTGATCTGGCGCTGAAAAAAATTGTTGACTTTAGCGATCCCTAACCCGAAAAAGTTTCGGTCGATTTTCATTTTTCTTACTTCAAACAACGCGCCGGTCATTTATTGGCAGGTACACAAACAATGGCGTATATCGGCCGGTAAACTGTGGAGTTATTTACGAAAACCCGGAAGGGTGGGCGGATTTCGCCCCCCCCCCCTCCAGTGCCCGTGTTAATAGACCGCAGTGAGCTATGCACTGACGAAATGTACATATGAATGATCCCAATAAATTAAAACGGTATTTTGTGATTATTCATAGCAGAACGCTGCGCTATAAATAGGAAACATTATTGGCGACTTGTCTTGGTCATCTTGGATGTGATCAACAAAGGCTTTGGCTACAATGGAGTAGGATAAGCCAGTTTGGGAAGAGGAGGTGCTGAGGTCGGCTCGGCAACTTCTAAGAAATTGAAGACTGGCACAAATAGCTGTGCACTTGATTTCATTTCGCAATGTTTGCACGGAGAAAATGCAAAGATACGGTTACCGAGTGAGTTTGATATGAGCAATGCTGCCTCTCTCTCATTCTCTTCATCTCTCTCTTTCCCTCTATCTCTTTCTCTCTCTCTTTCTCTTTCTCTCTCTATCTCTTGTTGAAGAGCACGATTGTCCCGACGGTTACAGCCTGTAACGTTGCTAAACTCGGAAGGTATGTGCGCTGACGTGCTAGTGCTGCACATGCAGCAGAAATATCATCATGAGGCATCGGATTAAAATAAATAGCGGTGGAAAATGGAGAATATACACACCTTCGAAAATGAAAAGACGAACGAGGTCTATCGCATCGAAAACATTCCATGTTTCTTGCTACCGACGTTTGTTCGAGAGACGCGCGACATCGAGTCCGTATCGATGTAGAACATCCTGACAAGGGGAACAACAACACGCTGAACAAGCACGACCCTTACATAAACATGGAAGCGCATCTGTTGCTGCACCTGGCCAATTCGTTGCTGCATCTGCACAAAAGAGTGTTGGCTGGTCGTTAGACGTCGCTTCAACGAAATTCTCGCACAATCAAGTCGACATTCAGGCAGCCAACCGCAGAGCGAACATGCTCCACCAGATCCTACTACTTCTATGTCTGATTGTAGTGGGCTCTGCAGTCTCCAATCAGCGACAGGACAACCCGGACGCCCTGCAGGTTATGTTCACCGCGCTGGACGCGAACAGAGACGGAGTGCTTACGTTACGCGATGTGTACGTAATGTTCAAGCCAGGGCGTGCATTCTATCCGAATGAGATTTTGCACGGTCTCACCATCTTGGATACGAATTCCGACAGCGCTGTGGGAGTCGTAGAGTTTAGGCGATCAGCAACTACCTTGATTGGGTGCGTGCTACGCGCAAGCATCCAGGCCATTGCGGATGCCTTGAACAAGCCATTGCGCCCGAAGTTGGCCAAGAATGTAACGTGGCGACAGAGTGTCAGCTTGAAGCGTACGCAGCCATGACACTATCCGGATAATTTCATCAGGACAGTGAAGATCAGCTCGCGCTCCACAGACGTCTGATGAGATTCAGGGTGACGTGTGACGCGGTTGCGCATATATTCAATTTCGCATGGGATTATATATACAGGTATTTCCACGAATCACATCGGCGTGTAAAATTGAATCGGCAAGGTATCGGCACCCATCCGACATACGCACACACACACACACACACACACACACACACACACACACACACACACACACACACACACACACACACACACACACACACACACACACACACACACACACACACACACACACACACACACACACACACACACACACACACACACACACACACACACACACACACACACACACACACACACACACACACACACACACACACACACACACACACACACACACACACACACACACACACACACACACACACACACACACACACACACACACACACACACACACACACACACACACACACACACACACACACACACACACACACACACACACACACACACACACACACACACAACACACACCACACACACACACACACACACACACACACACACACACACACACACACACACACACACACACACACACACACACACACACACACACACACACACACACACACACACACACACACACACACACACACACACACACACACACACACACACACACACACAGCGGAGATAGACCGGAGAATGTGGCATTGCTAAGGTGATGGAATGTGGCAATATCAAATGCGACCGTTCATGTAAACATCGTAGAAAATATGTTGGATGTAATTTGCGAAGATGACGTCAGCACACCGCTTGATGTATTAGACGTGTGGAGTAGATATGCGAACATGGATCCCGTGGCTGTTCAGTGCAGTAGATGTGGCACGATCTGCACTGGCGTACTGGTGGGCACAATATACGTACAGAGTTGTCTACAGTGGATCGGTCAGCCTAGTGTCCACCGGCAGATAAGGAGTGTGGTATTACGTCGACTGCGGCCCGTGTCAGGCGTCATCTCCAGGGAGCCAGGCGAATAGTTTTCCCCATGGCAGCCAACATTCGGCGTTAGCGTGTGGCACTGCTCGCAATTCGGTGAAAGCAATGTACGGTTTGGTGTGCATCGGATGACAAAGCGCAGATAGTGAAAGGAGAAATAATTAAATCAGCCACCATTTGTACTTATTACTAGACAACCACAATTTTCTCGCTGGTAGCCGTGCAGAAGCGGCTGTTGATTACCGGGGTGCATTTAGTCGTCGCAATTCGGCGAAGAAGTCGCTGCAATTCGCCGCATTTTCTACATACTAATGTATTGATTACGTTCCATTGATTTATTCATTTATATATCTGTTTATACACTTATATATTTATATATTTACGTATTTATGTCTTTTTATATCTATACATTTATATATTTGAATTTTATCTTGATTGGTTGATTGATCGATTGAATGATTGATCGATTGATTTATTGATTTATTTATGTATTTATTTATTTATATATTTCACGATACATGCCCACCACATACCAGGGCTAGTATGGACAGTTTTGGTATAATTCACAGATACTTACAAATAAAGGATAGATTTAGGGTGAATAGTGTGAGCAGACGTGTAGCAAACATGCCTACAACCATATATTGCAATACCCATATCACAATCTGCACTACACACACCGTACACGCTACATACACGAACAATAAACGATTAGTTCATGGAAGTAATAGGAAAGCGATTGCCTAAATGTGAGTTCGTAGTGTACACACCTCTGTTGTTTGGTCTTTTGTGCGACTAGTGTTGTTCGTGAAGGTGGGCCAGAGCATGTTTCTTGAAGTTTGACTCTTGTCTGCCTCGATAATTTGTTCCGGTAGAAAGTTTGTTGTAGTGTAAAACAGACGAGTAGAGAAATATCCTTCGGACCGTCACTCTGTGTATAGCTGGCAGGTGCAGGTGGTCGTCTGCACGTGTAGGATTGTTTCGTAGGGTGGAGTTTGCAGTGCTTCAGCCGGCAATGTACGCTGCCTCATTAGTCAGAACGATCCTGTGGAGCAGAGTAGGGCTGTGTAATAGATGCAGATCAGCTGCGGGGAGGGGAACCCAACTCGTCATGGCATCAGAAATATGATAAAATTTCCGTGGACCTCACAAGACTCTAGTGGCGAAGTTAACGATCGTGTCCGGTCTGTGGATGTTTCCTGCCAACCCGTTCCAGTAAACAAACATGGAGCGGATGTTGAATATAACATGGCTGTCGACTATAGTGAAGAGGGTAATGGTGGGCGGATGTTGGACATAACTAGGCTGCCGACTATAGTGAAGAGGGTAATGGTGGGCGGATGTTGGACATAACTAGGCTGCCGACTATAGTGAAGAGGGTAATGGTGGGCGGATGTTGGACATAACTAGACTGCCGACTATAGTGAAGAGGGTACTGGTGGGCGGATGTTGGACATAACTAGGCTGCCGACTATAGTTAAGAGGGTAATGGTGGGCGGATGTTGGACATAACTAGACTGCTGACTATAGTGAAGAGAGTAATGGTGGGCGGATGTTGGACATAACTAGGCTGTCGACTATAGTGAAGAGGGTAATGGTGGGCGGATGTTGGATATACCTAGGCTGCCGACTATAGTTAAGAGGGTAATGGTGGGCGGATGTTGGACATAACTAGACTGCCGACTGTAGTGAAGAGGGTAATGGTGGGCGGATGTTGAACATAACTAGGCTGTCGACTATAGTGAAGAGGGTAATGGTGGGCGGATGTTGGACATAACTAGGCTGCCGACCATAGGTAAGAAGAGGGTAATGGTGGGCGGATGGCGGTGAGGATGGTTCAAGGCCAGAAGGAATCCAGTGGGCTTGCTCGCTGCACTAATTGAATAGGAAACCCATGACATGCGACGATCAAATGTCACACCCAGGCTCCTACAAGAATGACTTATTTTTCACGGCGTTCCTCAAGCACACTCGTGTCTGGGTAAGTTTGCGAAGATTTTCACACGATCCGAACGATGGAAGATGAGTTTTGGTTGGGGTTGCCTTCCAAACATCATCCAGGAAGTAGTTGTAGAGTTGGTTAAGACCTGTCTCCGTCCGACTTGGCAGATTGGGAAGATCAGATCTGCGGCCGATGATGAGGACCTGGGTGTCGTCTGCGAACTGAGTAACCGTGAGAATCTTTTTTGTGTCGATAATGGGGTTGATAGCACGCCACGCAGCTGATGAGCCTTTCTGAGCTATCTTTCCGCTGATCTCATCCCTACAGTCAGCTCTCATGGCCTGACGAACTTGTCTGCTTAGCACTATGCATGTGTGTTTATCTTGCAAGTGCAAATCTACCTTTCGCCGGTGCATAAGCTGTTTGGTAGCTTTGCTACCATGAGGTGCTGTTGGGCTCCACATTTTGTTGTTCCTAGTGGCAGGAGCTCGTCGAGCACAGGTGTCAGGAATATCAGCAGGGTGTCTAATATAACATAACATATGACATAACTTACCCTCTGGTTCGGTCGACAGAGATGGGCGAGTTCGTTGTGAAGTCGCCAATAAAGAACCTGTAGTGAATGTAGGGCGCTTGACTGTCACGGTAAGTTAATAGTTGCTTATAAACTCAAGTAGGTGTGCTTTGCTGGGACATTAGCCGTGTCGAGGAGGTTACAGCCAGCAGCATACTTTACAAAAGCCGACAAATTTAACTTCGGATCACAGGTCCAGACTGTAAAATCACCTATCCTTGATTAGTTTGTAATGTTCAAGCATGAACAAAACGTGCAAGAAACAAAACTCCCCAAGGAACCAAATGTGACAATTGCAATAGCAAATACAAAATGAAATATGGGCACCGTATGACCCCGTCAGGTAGTTGTTACCCTGGCCGTGGGTAGACTAGGGATGGACCTGCGCGTTCTCGATACACTCCGGTTTGGTGTGAGGACAGCTTGCTTATCAGTCACGTCGGCTCAGAAGCTCCAGGGGCCAAATGACTATGCGAGTTGGCAACGAATTTTCTCGACTAGGGTGCCAATGCCAGTGGACTGAGGTGACCGGCCGTTACCCCGGTATGTGGCAAACACCAGCGCCCGTCTCTGGGTGTCTCCTGGGTCCCTCCATTTATTTTCAACGAGGTACAGGTATATGCAAACACGGCACCACCTACACTATACACCATCCCGAAGAGGCATCGTTTTCATTGTTCAACTCGCGCGGCGCACTAGCTACAATGTGTGCTGGATCGTGAGTGGTTAGTCGGGCAACGGCCATTGCTCGGAGGGCGTGGTAGGCCACAAGGTCACATGCATTTGCACCGAGCGGGCATTGACATTGGCTCCGTGCAGACGGAGGTGCTGTGTGGGCTAGGCTGTCGACACGGCAACCCGCCAGGTTGCGGAGTCCTTCCGGCCGGTGGCGGCCATGTCAGGACATATTGGGAATGCCACGTTTGGACGGGGCCACGTTATCTGATGATTCGTCATAGTCATGGCTGTTCAGCCGTGTACGGTGTGCCTTATGAACAGGATGCATTGCAGCCATTCCAGAGGCTTGATTTGTCCGATTATTCTGAACATCGTTACAACTACATCGGCGAGGCTTGATATCGGGACTATTAATTCACCAATTCAATTACACGATCCACTAGGCGAATCACGGCCACAAAGCAATCACAACGTTACGCGGTGATACATACACCATTGATTGCCATGAGCGCACGCTTGCTATGCTGTTGATTTACGGGTAATATTCGTATGGTTCCAGTTATCCCTGGCCCATTTTAATCAACAGTCACACACAAATCCCTAAATATACGCATTACATACAATTCCTTAATTAAACACATCACAGGAAATTTCTTAACTGAACACGTTATACAAACTTCCCTAAGTAGACACGTTACAACTCATACATGGTTATTCACAAACGCGGCGCGCACTAAATTGTTTCAACTACAGTTCAGTCCGCAGACGACGGTTGACCACTTCCCGTCGGTTATTGCTCACTCAGCCAGGTCATACGAACGCTCTCCTCGTAAGTGCACTTGACCGTCGCGTTCCGGTTCGTTGTCCGGGAATACCAGGGGCGGCATTACCGGAGGCGCGGCGGGGCTAGCTTGACGCCGAGCCTGGAGCCGAGCGTATCGCGCCAGGATCTGTTATCGAAGACGAGCGCCCGTGATAACGGCGGCGGGAGTTTCCGGTAGCGCCAGCTCAGCAGTGGCAGGTTGCGGGGCGGGAGTTTCCGGTACCGCCAGCTCAGCAGTGGCAGGTTGCGGGGCGGGACGGTTTCCGGTACCGCCAGCTCAGCAGTGGCAGGTTGCGGGGCGGGACGGTTTCCGGTAGCGCCAGCTCAGCAGTGGCAGGTTGCGGGGCCGGACGGTTTCCGGTAGCGCCAGCTCAGCAGTGGCAGGTTGCGGGGCGGGAGTTTCCGGTAGCGCCAGCTCAGCAGTGGCAGGTTGCGGGGCGGGAGTTTCCGGTACCGCCAGCTCAGCAGTGGCAGGTTGCGGGGCGGGACGGTTTCCGGTACCGCCAGCTCAGCAGTGGCAGGTTGCGGGTCGGGGCAGTTGGTCTGGTCCGAGGCGTTGGCGGCCGCAGCGGCGGCCACTGCTCCCGGAGCGGCGTTTGCCTCGCCGGCTTCCGCTGCTGCGTTGGCGGAACCGTCCGCTGGCTGCTGACGAGGTGAATGTGCTACGCAGTCCCACATTCCTGCCTCGCAGCAGGTGCACCAGTCAGCTACGTCACGGTAGCTTTCGGGTCTTGTGGACCGGGGTCCCGGCCTTCCTTGCGGGCCATATCGGTCGAAAGGCAGCGGCGTCCGGAGGTTCCTCATACGTCGGTAGAGGTCGGGCGGGAGGAGCGACAACTCTACCCACGAATCCTCTCTTCTATCGAAGCCGGCCCAAGAACAGAGATATTCTTCATCGCGAAGATCGCGAGGACGGGCGAGACCTTGGGTAGTCTCGAACTCCATGATGCTGTTGGGGCGACGGGCTGAAGCAGTTTTATTTGTTCGTCAGATCGGCCTCAGTGGTCAACTCGGTTCATGGTCGAACAATGAGGACGGCTTCGCGGGTGTCTCAGGGGGAGGGGGACTGAGGTGCGACGTTTCGGCTACGGGAGCGGAGCTTTGCTGATGTTTCACAATCCAGCACGCAAGGCAGCACGTTGCAGCAATCACCAAGGCCATCGTGACTACCAGTGTCGAGTGAGTCAGTTTAGACTGGTACTCATGATCTCGTGCAGAGCGCAGCTGCATCTGGAGTTGAGAGATCGGAATGCTGACGTCAGGTAGGTTAGCTAGGACGGCGGATTCTGAGTCGGTCTCTATCTGAGGTAACTGAACGTGGAGGGTTTGTGCAGTCAGCTCGGCCAGACGGAATATTTGTTTATGTAGCGACTGGACATGGTCGACGTCAAAACGGGACGTGCGTGTTTTTACAGCGTGAACTCTGAAATACGGAGACAGTAGAGAACAGCCATCTCTCAAATGTACCAGTTGGGTGGTATTCTTGGTGGTAAACTCTGTTGTACCATTTTCACATATTAATTGGGCTACCACGGGGTTTCCGGTGATGACAAGCCAAAGGTTTTGGTTAATTTCTACTGCCTTAAGGGTACTTTTCTTTGAAACTAGAGTTTTACATTGAGTGGTGATTTCTGACGAGTCATGGAAGTATAGCGCTTTTATGCAGGACGAGGTGGTGGAAGTGAATCGTTCGGCGCTATGAAAATGGCAGAATGATAACTGACGTGTTAGGCAGATGTTGATGTTTTCTTCAATCTCCACGTATCTGGTTTTGTCTTTGCTAATTGCGAAGAATTTAGTCTTGTTCTGTATCATATCTTGTTTCCAATGGCAAGTGGGTTTGGGGTAAGTTTATATTGAATAATTCGAATGCTTCAAATTGGTCGGGAATTGTTACTACTGGAATTGGCAGTATGACATACGGTTTTGATTTCATCATTACTAAGGAAGTATGTATCATCGAGTAGTATTTTTATATTTCGTTCGGGCGGTAAGGGAGTGCCTATTCGCTGGGTATGGCGTTTTTCACGTGTGACAGAAGGCCACGTAATTGGGCTGGCTCAATGATTGAACAGGACATAATTCCATGAGCAATGAAGCTGAGTTGGAGTTGTCATTCGGACTGTTGCACACTGGCTTGCTGGAGAATGGAGCCAGCTGCGTCAATTACTTTTGTGATTTGGTTCTGTAGTTTAATGTACATACCTAGACGTTGTACTTCGTTCTGTTCAAGGTTTGCAGCTTCATGAGTGGTATTGTTTACCAGTTGACTGATGTGGTTAATTGCATTTCGGTTAATTTGGACCTCTTTTGACGTGTTTTTATTCTAACGTGTTCAGTTTGTTGGGAGCCGCTTCTAACACAGCGTCGGTGGTTGTCCAAAACAGGAATGACAGTGCTTCTCCGACAAAAGGAAGTACGGACCTTTTAGGTCTCTGTGGATTAGATGCTTGAACTGCTTCCAAGATGTGCACTATATGTAGTCGGCATATAATCAGGCGGTCGTGGAGTTGGGATTTTATCTCGTTAATGTACGGGAACTGCGGGAATAGGATAGGGTTGGGGGAAAGGCATAGAAAAGGCTAGCCGCCGCTACAATTCGTCTTCCGGCGACGGCCGATACTGCTGCTGGGCCAAAAGGGAGTGGGACAGGGCTGCACCGGGTAATCCGGCGAGCAGCGAACTAGCTTTTTCTTTCTTTCTTCTCTTTTCTTTAGCAGTGCCAGAGTGCCATCCGCTAGATAATGCTACGTTAATGAAAGGGCTACGTTAATCCGGCTTATGTGACATCCGGTTTTAGCAAAAGGCACGAAAGGAAAGATCATTGGCTTGATGACCTCTTCGACATAACCCAGGAACCCATTCTTGGGCAGATCATCTGGTAAGATGTCTAGAACTGCGATTTGCTCGTTGTTGTCCGTATCCAGTCTGTTGAATACGATTTTCAGAGCGTCCGTTTTGCTCTTGTTAGCCGCATAAGCTATTAGGGCCAAACGTAGGAGCGGTATAGGATCTGCTGCAGAACGCCAGCGCTGTAGGCTTCACCGGACTATCTGCTAGATCATGTGGGATTATATTCAGGCGGCGCCTGATGATCTAGCCAAGGACGGGTTGTTTGTAGATACAGCAGCAATTGCAAACTCAGGTGTATACTCGAGCCGCCTCTATTTTGAATAGTTTCGTTTGGCGTCAGTTGGAGGACGAGGCCCACCTGTGAGTTGTTGTTCTCCAGTGTTAGATGCTCTATATCGCTTCAGACTCTGAATGTGCCCCGACCCGGCAGCGGCAGCAAGAAACATTCATGCTGTCTCGGTGCGACAGTCATCATTGCTTCCAGGTTTTTCATTTACGAAGGTGCACGGCTGCATGTGCGACTTTTCTTACTTTGTATTTTGACAGGCGTTCCAGAATTACACCTCTGCTTGGTGGGTGTCGTTGGCATCGCAGTGCACTCCGATGAGGGGCTGCCAGCACATGGGCGTGGACCGCATCTCGTCCACATGGGCGTGGACCGCATCTCGTCCACATGGGCGTGGACCGCATCTCGTCCACATGGGCGTGGACCGCATCTCGTCCACATGGGCGTGGACCGCATCTCGTCCACCTGGGCGTGGACCGCATCTCGTCCACATGGGCGTGGACCGCATCTCGTCCACATGGCCGTGGACCGCATCTCGTCCACGCCAGCGCACCTTGTCGCCGGCTTAATTCTGTGTGGGCGGCGGCGGGCGTGTTTTGCGAGTTTTTCCTCCTGTGTGCGTGTCTCGCTGCGGTGCCGTACCGGCCCCCTGCCGTGGCGCCACACAAACCACGTGACTCAGCCAAACTGCTGTAATATCAGGTGATCTGTGGAGGTGGCAAGTAGCCAAGGTGCTGGGACCGAAGCTCGGAACCGGCCGGTTTGACATGATCCAGCCCGGTTGGGGACGGCGTAGCTGCGAGTCGGCGGAGCCTACTCTACGCTTTGCCGTGGTGAGACCATAGGCATCCTCCTTGCAGCGCTCCGTCCTCCGTGATCCATCCTGCTTGCAGAGCAGACTAGCGGCTGGTCACGCTCGCGCATACCACGCTGGCCGCTGAGCCTCTGGATCACATTTTCCTCGGCACTCCGTCTGCTTCAGGGTTTACCAGTGCGTTTTCTTCCCGCCTCTTTCCCCTTGGAGCGGGCTTGGTGGGTAGAACATCTGCCTGCATGCGCGAGGCAGTGTCCCTCAGAAGAACCCTGACGAAGTCGCCTGGCCTCAGTCGTGGGCGTCCACGGGGAAGCTGCTTTTTTACGACACGCATGTGCGATTCAACGGCTGCATTGGTGGTCACCTTTTCGGTGAGCACCCGAGTCCACAACGGGGCCAGGGGCGTTAGGCTTGTTATATGCTGCGCTAGGCCTGGGCAGTGGAAGATGCTGGTGACCTCCGACATGTCCGTCGCCTTCTTCACCACATTCTCCTAGATCTTGCTGAAGTGTCGACCGCAAGTAGCCTGCGACCGATAAGCGGAGCTGGTGACCTGCACTTTATCCTCAGACTCTTCATCAGCTCTCCCTTGCTCAGGGATAAGGACTGATCCTAGCGAATCGGCGAGCTGCTGTGGCTTCTTTGAAAGCGATAGGAGGCAGATGGCGGAGAAGATGTGGCTTAGCATGTCCACACTAGTAGCCTTTTGCAGCCGGGAAAACGTCCACGTGTACCCTGCTGATGCCTTTTTCTGCATGCCCAACGCCTTCAGCCTGCTTCAGAAACGGTGAGAGAGATGTGGTCAGTGCATCGAGTACTACTCGTGGCCGTGGGTAAATTTTCAAGGGAATCCGAAGAATCCGACCACAGTGACCACGACATTTGACCTTGAATATCGCAGTTGTTTATAAACACCCCTTTTAGCTTTTATGCTCATGATGATCAGTGCGTTCGAGTACTACCCGTGATTTCTGACCTTGAATATTTCAGCTGTTTATGAATGTCCCTCTCAGCTTTTATGCACATGAAGATCAGCGTGTCGAGTTCTACCAGTGTGCAAATCTTGAATGAAATCGGAAGAGTCCGCCCTACCTGCCAATGTCAATCTCAATATCAATGTGAATCTGTTGCAAGGTTGACGGACGTTAAACCATGGCACTTTGCGAAATTCCTGGGTGCCAAAAATGGGTGGGCCAAGCTCAACAGCAGGGGCTGCTGTTGAGCTTGGCCCACCCATTTTTTTTAAACGTTCCTATGCTGACGCCAAGGCCCTGCATATGCATCGAGGGCAATGTGTGTGCCAATTTTCAATAAAATCGGCATGGTCCGCAATTTTTCGTCATCTTCCGAATATCAAACTCAATGTGAATATGGATCTGTTGGTAATTTGACGAACGTAAGTATCAAGACCTCCAACTGTAAAATTAACCTAACTGACGCAATCGAGACAGTAGTTTAGGGGAGATCAACTGTTATTCTTGTTTGACGAAGGAACATAGATGGGATTTTTCGTTTTAGACTTTTTCAAGTCCATTATGCTTGCAATTGCTGAGCTGTTTGGTCTATACCGCATCCAAGACAATGATACGGGTTGGAACGGTTTACGTATTTTCGTTAAAATGGTCTCGAAGCAAATTGGAGGTTCCAAAAGTACAGTTAATGTGCCTATTGATGTGCAGCCTGAATGGTCTATTCGAAAAGTGAAGGATACTATTGCAAAGAAGATGAATGTAGATGCAGATAACTTAAAAATAATATTTGCAGGTCATGAGTTGCAAAACGATATAACGGTTCAGGTAAGCTGTGGTGCATACACATGAACTTAGGTACCTACCTACTGAGCTGAACTTCCAGGAAATGCTGTCCTTGTTGGCAGGCACCTAGAAGGGAGCCCTCACATCTGCAGGTATGTCATTCCCCAAGTTTTGAGCAAAGTAATGTTATCAGATTTACAGAACAAGTAACAGGCCAGATTGCAAAGTGGAAAGTATGGGATTTTCAACTAGATCTTGTCCATGTGAAGTGGGTGGCCAGTGGAGCGGCTGACGTGGTGATTGGTATGTGGACTGGCAGGTGCCTAGTGCAGCCAGGCAAACAATCCACTGACAATCTGCACACAGTCAAGAGTGATAAGAATAAAATCATAATTGGAGCCACTCAATAAACAGAAGTCACTACATTTCTCAGTTGCTAGTTGCTGAATGTGTTTTGTGCTAAAAAAATTATCGGGCTGCCAAATTCAGTTCAGTGCTTCCATGATGTTTGAAATGGCAGTTGGTTGGTGTGGGAGGTTGTTTGTTCTTTAATGATGTTGAATGCATAATATTTATTTATTTCATGTAAACATGTGTATGTAGAAAAGGTGGACAGTATTGTAACAAAGACTGGTGTGGTTGTAAGTGATGTGATCTAGGATAGTGGTGTAACAGAGCCCAGTGTGGTTGTCAAGAGTGCAGTCTGGTATGGTATTGTAACATCCAATGTGGTTGCCAGGAGTGTGATCTGGGACAGTAGTATAACAGATCTAATATGGTGGTCAGGAGTATGATCTGGAACAGTATTGTAATAGACCCTAGTGTGGTTGTCAGGAGTGTGCTCTGGAACAGTATTGTAACAGATCCTTTGATTGATTATTTGGGCTTAAGGGTGCATGGACTACTAAGGTTGTAACAGATCCTGGTGTGGTTGTCAAGAGTGTGATCCAGAACAGTATTGCAACAGATCCTAGTGTGGTTGTCAGGAGTGTGATTCAGAACAGTATTGCACCAGATCCTGGTGTGATTGCCAGTAGTATGATCTGGAACAGTATTGTAACAGATCCTAGTAAGGTTGCCAGGAGTGTGATCTGGGATGGTACATGTGGTGTTACAGAGCCCAGTGTGGTTGCCAGGAGTGTGATCTGGAACAGTATTGTAACAGATCCTAGTATGGTTGCCAGGAGTGTGATCTGGGATGGCACATGTGGTGTTACAGAGCCCAGTGTAGTTGCCAGGAGTGTGCTCTCGAACAGTATTGTAACAGATCCTGGCATGGTTGTCAGGAATATGACCTGGGACAATAGCATACTAGATCCATGTTTGGTTGTCAGGAGTGTGATCTGGGACAGTATTGTAGCAGATCCAGGTTTGGTTGTCAGGAGTGTGATCTTAGACAGTATTGTAACAGATCCTGGTGGGGTTGTCAGGAGTGTGATCTGGGACAGTACAGAGCATAACAGAGCCAGGTTTAGTTCTCAGGAATGCAATCTGGAAGAGTATTGTAACAGAGTCAGATTTGGTTGTCAGGAGTGTAATCTGGGACATTATTGTAACATATCCAGGTTTGGTTGTTGGGAGTGTGATCTGGGACAGTAGCATAACAGAGGCAGGTTTGGTTGTCAGGAGTGCGATCTGGGACAGTACAGAGCATACCAGAGCCAGGTTTGCATGGTCTATTTGGTTTCACTGAGCCAGGTTTGGTTGTCAGGAGTGTGATCTGGGACAGTATTGTGACATAGCCAGGTTTGGTTGTCAGGAGTGTGATCTGGGACAGTATTGTGACATAGCCAGGTTTGGTTGTCAGGAGTGTGATCTGGGACAGTATTGTGACATAGCCAGGTTTGCATACCAGAGCCAGGTTTGGTTTGTAGTTGTCATCTGGGACAGCAGTACAGGTTTGGCTGTTTTCAGGAGTGTGATCTGGGACAGTATTGTGACATAGCCAGGTTTGGTTGTCAGGAGTGTGATCTGGGGCAGTATTGTGACATAGCCAGGTTTGGTTGTCAGGAGTGTGATCTGGGACAGTATTGTGACATGGCCTGGTTTGGTTGTCAGGAGTGTGATCTGGGACAGCAGAGTGTGCTACATGCTGTTCAGCTGGTGCACCACAGTGAAGCAGACAGGACCACATCAGAGAGCAGGGAGCCATTGAATAAAACCATCAACAAAATCCTTGACAGGTCACAGGACAAAACTCCAACAGGTGAGGATACTACTACATCCTGGTCTCCTTGGATTGAAGTGGAACCATTCAATCAGTGACCATATTCAGCTATCACCTATGCTAATTTTTGCTATGTTTACAGCACTGGATTTAATTATGCTGTCATGAGATAGTTCTGCTAACATCTATCTCTCATTTTCTAATTTTTTAATGTGATATGGTTCACTTCTTTTGACTTCTCATAGCTTGTTTTGGTGCCCTAGACTTATGTCATACACTATGCAAGATATTCATTTTATGGCACTGCATGGCAAATTCAGTTTGGATACTAGGCTGACCTGAACTTATGCTGTTCCATCAGTGCACAATAAACCATGAAGACTCTAAAGGCCATGCTTGTAATGCTCAAATACCAATGACATATTAAGATTAGTCATATTCGTTTTGGGTCAAATGCTGACATATTGTGGCCATGGGATATGGCTTGTCAACCTACTGGTAATAAGCATCAGACTATTAGACATCAAACAAGTTGTAAACAAGGAGCAAATGTTTCCATGGAGTCACACAAGTGAGGGAAGTTAGTTGATGTCTGACGTTTTGTGGACCATCCAGTGCACCATGTCACCATGCCAACTGTGCTGAATTTGACCTAGGTTGGTAGGGCTAAGATACTCTTGGCTGCATCCAGGAATTTGCCTATGGAATCACAGTGACAATGCATATTCTTGTTGTGTTTCACATATTTTGTAATGGGCGCTAAATGACCTAGTAGTCAGCACGCCCTTAAACCCGAATAATCAATCAATCACATATTTTGTAAAAAGTTGCATTAGTAGCATGGCAGAGCATGAACTGCCTAGATATTTGATCTCAAGTTTTTTTTTTGGCCACCAGTTTTAAAACTTTAAAGCATTAAGGTGCTTTTGCTTTTCTATTTCACCAAGCCCACTGTGGCAGATGCACTCTGTGTCATAATTTTGTTCTGTATGACCAACTATGTTCCACGTGTCAGTGGTGTTATATATGCAAGTGTTTTCTGATGTTGACCCTATGTATTATATAGCAGTGTGTCCTATTCCTTACTTTTCTATATAGTTAATGAACGTGATCAGTGGGGTTGTTAATAGTTTTGATTTGAGAATTGATGACAACTACAACAGTGCTTTGTTGATATTGTTATACTTTGTGTGCCAACTTCTTTTGTGCCATTTTCCTACATGGTTCTATGTACCATTCAGCATAAACATAGTAGTTACTGGTGTCTTTGGCTGCTGTTGTTGTGATGCAAAAAAAATACAGGCACAAACTTTTTCTTAAAATTTGCATGCTTTGCAAATGTGAACACAACAAATGGTATATAATAATGTATAGTAGCATGAAAACATGCTTCTGCATATTTGGGTCCTTGTGGGCAAGTTCTTTTTTATAAGTGTAAAATATGAAATACAATTTGCTGAGAATATGCATGTGAGACATATGTCAACCATTTGGTGTAATGCATTTTTATTCCAAGTCATTTAGTCATTTGACCCATTTTGAGCCATCTTACCCATTGACATCTCAAAAGTCAGCTTCAGCTGTGTTTTCCAGCCCTGAATATTCCAGGGTCATGGTTAGTCAGATTCCCAGCCCAGACGCGTCCTTGCCGTGCTCCGATCTCCCATTGGGCCGTCTGTGCCGGGCTTCGCCACCGTTCGTAGTGCCAGCCAACTAGCCGGTCAGCTAGGCGTACTGCCAGGCTGAGGCGAGTTCAGCCCGGCACGGCTGCGCCCTGCTGTGCAGACTAGCCGGTCAGCTAGGCGTACTGCCAGGCTGAGCCCGGCACTGAGTTCAGCCCGGCACGGCTGCGCCCTGCTGTGCAGACTAGCCGGTCAGCTAGGCGTACTGCCAGGCTGAGGTGAGTTCAGCCCGGCACGGCTGCGACCTGCTGTGCAGACTAGCCGGTCAGCTAGGCGTACTGCCAGGCTGAGGTGAGTTCAGCCCGGCACGGCTGCGCCCTGCTGTGCAGACTAGCCGGTCAGCTAGGCGTACTGCCAGGCTGAGGCGAGTTCAGCCCGGCACGGCTGCGCCCTGCTGTGCAGACTAGCCGGTCAGCTAGGCGTACTGCCAGGCTGAGGCGAGTTCAGCCCGGCACGGCTGCGCCCTGCTGTGCAGACTAGCCGGTCAGCTAGGCGTACTGCCAGGCTGAGGCCGAGTTCAGCCCGGCACGGCTGCGCCCTGCTGTGCAGACTAGCCGGTCAGCTAGGCGTACTGCCAGGCTGAGCCCGGCACTGAGTTCAGCCCGGCACGGCTGCGCCCTGCTGTGCAGACTAGCCGGTCAGCTAGGCGTACTGCCAGGCTGAGGCCGGCACTGAGTTCAGCCCGGCACGGCTGCGCCCTGCTGTGCAGACTAGCTGGTCAGCTAGGCGTACTGCCAGGCTGAGGCGAGTTCAGCCCGGCACGGCTGCGCCCTGCTGTGCAGACTAGCCGGTCAGCTAGGCGTACTGCCAGGCTGAGGTAGTTCAGCCCGGCACGGCTGCGCCCTGCTGTGCAGACTAGCCGGTCAGCTAGGCGTACTGCCAGGCTGAGCGGCGAGTTCAGCCCGGCACGGCTGCGCCCTGCTGTGCAGACTAGCCGGTCAGCTAGGCGTACTGCCAGGCTGAGGCGAGTTCAGCCCGGCATGGCTGCGCCCTGCTGTGCAGACTAGCCGGTCAGCTAGGCGTACTGCCAGGCTGAGGCGAGTTCAGCCCGGCACGGCTGCGCCCTGCTGTGCAGACTAGCCGGTCAGCTAGGCGTACTGCCAGGCTGAGGCGAGTTCAGCCCGGCACGGCTGCGCCCTGCTGTGCAGACTAGCCGGTCAGCTAGGCGTACTGCCAGGCTGAGGCGAGTTCAGCCCGGCATGGCTGCGCCCTGCTGTGCAGACTAGCGGTCAGCTAGGCGTACTGCCAGGCTGAGGCGAGTTCAGCCCGCTGGCTGCGCCCTGCTGTGCAGACTAGCGGTCAGCCAGGCGTACCGCCAGGCTGAGGCGAGTTCAGCCCGGCACGCTGCGCCCTGCTGTGCAGACTAGCCGGTCAGCTAGGCGTACTGCCAGGCTGAGGCGAGTTCAGCCCGGCACGGCTGCGCCCTGCTGTGCAGACTAGCCGGTCAGCTAGGCGTACTGCCAGGCTGAGCCCGGCACTGAGTTCAGCCCGGCATGGCTGCGCCCTGCTGTGCAGACTAGCCGGTCAGCTAGGCGTACTGCCAGGCTGAGGTGAGTTCAGCCCGGCACGGCTGCGCCCTGCTGTGCAGACGCTGGAGGTGCGGGTACCGGCGGCGAGTCGGCCGCCTCTGATGCCGGCCAGTCCACCTTCCACGTGTACTGCGCGTCGCCGTGCGGTCGACTGCGCTGCGGCAAGCTGCGCGTGCGCTGCGCCAGCTGCCGCCAGGGCGCCTTCACGGTGGCGCGCGACCCGTGCTGCTGGGGGACGTGCTGCTGCCGGGCCGCGTACACGGTGAGTGTGACGACACTGGTGCTGCTGGGCGTGCTGCCGCCTGGCCGCGTACACGGTGAGTGTGACACACTAGTGCTGCTGGGGGACGTGCTGCTGCCGGGCCGCGTACACGGTGAGTGTGACGACACTGGTGCTGCTGGGGGGACGTGCTGCTGCCGGGCCGCGTACACGGTGAGTGTGACGACACTGGTGCTGCTGGGCGGACGTGCTGCTGCCGGGCCGCGTACACGGTGAGTGTGACGACACTGGTGCTGCTGGGGGGACGTGCTGCTGCCGGGCCGCGTACACGGTGAGTGTGACGACACTGGTGCTGCTGGGCGGACGTGCTCCGCGTACACGGTGAGTGTGACGACACTGGTGCTGCTGGGGGGACGTGCTGCTGCCGGGCCGCGTACACGGTGAGTGTGACGACACTGGTGCTGCTGGGCGGACGTGCTGCTGCCGGGCCGCGTACACGGTGAGTGTGACGACACTGGTGCTGCTGGGGGACGTGCTGCTGCCGGGCCGCGTACACGGTGAGTGTGACGACACTGGTGCTGCTGGGGGACGTGCTGCTGCCGGGCCGCGTACACGGTGAGTGTGACGACACTAGTGCTGCTGGGGGGACGTGCTGCTGCCTGGCCGCGTACACGGTGAGTGTGACGACACTGGTGCTGCTGGGGGACGTGCTGCTGCCGGGCCGCGTACACGGTGAGTGTGACGACACTAGTGCTGCTGGGCGGACGTGCTGCTGCCGGGCCGCGTACACGGTGAGTGTGACGACACTAGTGCTGCTGGGGGGACGTGCTGCTGCCGGGCCGCGTACACGGTGAGTGTGACGACACTGGTGCTGCTGGGCGGACGTGCTGCTGCCGGGCCGCGTACACGGTGAGTGTGACGACACTAGTGCTGCTGGGGGACGTGCTGCTGCCGGGCCGCGTACACGGTGAGTGTGACGACACTAGTGCTGCTGGGCGGACGTGCTGCTGCCGGGCCGCGTACACGGTGAGTGTGACGACACTAGTGCTGCTGGGCGGACGTGTGCTGCTGCCGGGCCGCGTACACGGTGAGTGTGACGACACTAGTGCTGCTGGGGGGACGTGCTGCTGCCTGGCCGCGTACACGGTGAGTGTGACGACACTAGTGCTGCTGGGCGGACGTGCTGCTGCCGGGCCGCGTACACGGTGAGTGTGACGACACTGGTGCTGCTGGGGGACGTGCTGCTGCCGGGCCGCGTACACGGTGAGTGTGACGACACTGGTGCTGCTGGGGGACGTTTGCTGCCGGGCCGCGTACACGGTGAGTGTGACGACACTAGTGCTGCTGGGGGACGTGCTGCTGCCGGGCCGCGTACACGGTGAGTGTGACGACACTAGTGCTGCTGGGGGACGTGCTGCTGCCGGGCCGCGTACACGGTGAGTGTGACGACACTGGTGCTGCTGGGGGGACGTGCTGCTGCCGGGCCGCGTACACGGTGAGTGTGACGACACTGGTGCTGCTGGGGGGACGTGCTGCTGCCGGGCCGCGTACACGGTGAGTGTGACGACACTGGTGCTGCTGGGCGGACGTGCTGCTGCCTGGCCGCGTACACGGTGAGTGTGACGACACTAGTGCTGCTGGGGGGACGTGCTGCTGCCTGGCCGCGTACACGGTGAGTGTGACGACACTGGTGCTGCTGGGCGGACGTGCTGCTGCCGGGCCGCGTACACGGTGAGTGTGACGACACTAGTGCTGCTGGGCGGACGTGCTGCTGCCGGGCCGCGTACACGGTGAGTGTGACGACACTGGTGCTGCTGGGCGGACGTGCTGCTGCCGGGCCGCGTACACGGTGAGTGTGACGACACTAGTGCAGTGGCGGCCGGATGTCACCAGGTCACCGTCCAAGCATTAATGATGCTGACAATATGCCACGATATAGTATTATGGGAATAATCTATACTACTATAACAGATAATATAATTATGGTGTACATCACCTCCGTGAATTTGATAGTGTGTTGCATTTAGTAGTTTTAATAAGTTTCGTGTTTCAAACTTGCTATGATTGACGATGTTTTGGGCGCTGCATGATCTCTGCAGTCGGTGCGCCCTTAAACCCCATTAACCAACAAAACAATAGATAATATATCAATATACAGAATGACCAGACAAGCACATATGATACAGTGTGATCCGATGCACGTGTGACATAGTTTGACCTGACAAACACATGTGCTACAGTGTGACCCGATATACACATGTGACCTAGTGTGACCCGACAGACACATGTGACCTAGTGTGACCCGACAGACACATGTGACCAGGGGTGTGGAGCCGGAGCCGCTGGACCCGGAACATATTGCCCTGAGCCGGAGCTGGAGCCGGAGCCGCCGGGACATTTCACTCGGAGCCGGAGCCGGAGTCGGAGTCGGAGCCGTCAAAAGCATGGCGGCTCGGACTCCGAAAGGGGTGTAAATTAAACAAAATTAGCAAGCGTGAAATGAACACATTGCACCTAGTATGGCGTGGTATGAAAACGCATTTTTAAAAGCAAAAATGTTTAAATACGGGTAGCATGTAGAAATATCTGGCCGCTGTATAACCACTGCAGTTGATGCGCCCTAAAACCCAAATAACTAACATGTGGAAATATCATCAACTAATGGTAGAACAGCCAATAACCGTATTCTAGCCTCAGTAATCAAGGTAATAGTTCCATGTTCAGTTTAGTTAAGTTCATTGTTCCCATCATCAACGGGTTGTTGTACCTTATTAGAGATGAGGTCAGACATTACAATTTACAACAATGGTGTTCCTTGGACCGTTCACGGGATGGGGAGTGTTGTTGATTCGAGTCTCCCCTCTACTGATTGCCACAATACGGCATGAAGCAAGCGTCAGTTTACGAGGGCATAACACCGAAAAGTGATCTGGGTGGGGGCGGGTGTTTATTTAAAGATAGATACAGGGTTTATATGGGAAAATTGCTTATAATTGTCTGAAGTTTGCGCCTCTGAGTGGTCGCGGCTAACTTTTTTTTAACATCCCCTTGCTCTTACTTAACACGCGCTCTGGAGGGGGCGAAATCCGCCCATTGTTTCAAAGTCATGTCAAGTCACCGAGGTCAAGTCAGGTCAAGTTCATGACAGGTTACCTCACGCCCTGGAGGGAGGATGACGAAATCCGCCAACCCCTCCGATTTTTCGTAAATAACTCCATATTGTGCCGGCCGATATACGCCAAATTGTGTGTACCTGCTTAAAAATGACCGGCACATTGTTTAAAGCAAGAAAATGTGGAAAAATCGGCCGAAAAGTTTTCAAGTTAAAGGCCGTTAAAAAAAAACTTCGCAGCGCCAGACCACAAAAATCGGCGTTGGTGCGCTTCCCGTATATTAGCAAAGGGAAAGTGTTCTTAACGACACTATCGACTTGTGTTATGCATATTGTTATGCTGTATAATTTAAAATTCATGTTAGGTCGCCAAGGTCAAGTCAGGTCAAGTTCATGACAGGCTAATGGAGTACAACTTGGTCAACTGGGCTAATGGATTCAAACTTGATCAACTGGAATGTGTCATGGCTGCAAATGACTCATGCGATTGATGCCACTTTAAATGTCTTACTTTACCCTACATATCACGAAATCTCCTGTTTGTCATTGTGTGCCTAAGCGTTTCCATACTTAATTCATTTTTTTGTTTTTTAAATAAATTTAATCCGAGTTGTTGTTGGGGTGGCTTGAGGAACCAGGGTTCTATTGCTAAGCAGAGCTTGTTGCGCGAACCCTGGCCCCACCACCCGATCCATGAACTCCAGTTCAACGGCAGAATTTAGACCGAAAGTTTAACGTTCCGCCAATGCACCGACACGGCCGCCCGGTTGCTCGTCCCCGGCCTTATCGGGCCAGTTGCCAACTGACACTCCCGGCCGGGGGCTAAATGCGAGCGCGCGAAGCGACTCGAACCCGGTGTTGCCAGTACAGGGGAGACCAGTGCAGGCCAGCGCTCCAACCAACTGAGCTACCGGAGCAACAACCAACTGCGTTATTTCACTCCTTTCTTTGCGAAGCCGATCGTGCCGAACCGCCCAACGGTGCAGTCAGGTGGGCAGCCCGGTTACGGTAACTGGAGCAGGTAATGACTTGCTAAAGTGCTCTTATATAGGTGACCTGAAGTCAAATGGCGGATCTGGCATCTGTATTGTATCATTCGTAATGTCCAAAACATCATTAATGCCAATTTTGGAACATTTAAGCACATTCACAGGGATCCATAACAATGGCAAGCCAAGCCACGCAAAACCAGAAATGTTTGATATTTTGGCCTCATTTTGCCTTGAAGATATTGACCCAAGGTCAAAAACTTTGCACACAATAGAGTTCACTATCGTGCCCATCAACCCTGCGAATTCGTTGCTCTAGCCTTCATAGCAGCTGAGATCTTAGGGGGGGGCAGAATACGCCCCACTCCCTCCAGTGCGCGTTATTTTCAGAGGCCATCCAGGGCGCGTGTTAACCCTTCCCGTCTCAGGGGTCTTCCACCGCCCCCCTCAGGTTTTTTCGCGGATAGTGGCCGAACGGCGCGCGGTAGCGCGCCCAAATATGGCATACATTTTCCCCACATCAATTTGGCACGCTGATTCGAAATTTTGAAGTCAGGTCATCTAGGGTCAACGAGTTAGGCAAGGTCAAGTGAGGTCACCTCCAAAAAAGTTCGACCAGCCGTCACGCTTTAACGGATACAGATATTGTAATGAAACTTTCAGCGTTTGCTTATCTTTATGGGATGCAACAAAACGTACCAGTAAAATTTTTGTCCTTTTTTTTCGTTTTTGACCACATAAATTTTGCGTATTTGCCAAATTGCAGTTTAAATAGACGATTCTGGCTAAAGCAAGCATTTTTATTAGAGCAAGTTGACTTTCAACAATGTGCCTTGGTCTGTTCTACGCATTGGAAAAGGAAAATTAAAGAAAACTTCAAAACGCAATTTTTTAAATAAATTTTCAAGATAGTTGTTTTTAATTTTGGGAGGCAAAAATAAATAAAATCCTGGTCGATTTCGCTGTCTTTTTCTCATTGGAAATAAATTATGTTTGTTTTTAATATATCCCCAAAAATGAACTCCCCAAAGCCAAAAACATGAGGTAAATCATGAAAGGTCGTGAAAATCTAGCTCCCTGGTGACGTCACTTTTGGAGGAAAATTGTTTTGGGGGTGGACCTGGACCCTACTTGTCGAGCGCTTTCCGATGACACCTCTTTCGTTTACGTGCGATGCTTCGTTTGGATTTTAGAGAGGGTTACTAACCCCCCCCCCTCCCCTGAGACGGGGTGTGAGGATCTGACCGGAAAGACGGCTCGGGTTAATGGATCGATCACGTTTGGAATGTACGGAGCCGGAGCCGGAGCCGCCGGGACATTTTACTCGGAGCCGAAGCCGGAGCCGGGATGCTTCACCGGAGCCGAAGTCGGAGCCGGAGCCGTCCAAAATTTTCCCGGCTCCGCATCCCTGCATGTGACACATTGTGACCCGAGAGACACATGTGACGTAGTTTGACCCGACAGGCACGTGCGACGCTGCTGGCTGTAGTGGGAACGTGGCCCAGTTTTACTTCAAGTGTGGCGACCACGCCAGTCGGGGTGAAGGGGACGAGGCTGTGCCGCTCGACTTAGGTGCGCAACAACCTGCGAAGTGTGCCGTGCCTGGCCTGCGGCGACACCAGGTCAGCTCAGGTCACCAGACAAACTCCACTCGGAACTGGTCCAGCAGCCATTTGGATCAGAACAATGTGGCGAAGGCCAGCCGGTGCCGTGAATCCCGTGTCAATATCGCCTGACACTGCACGAGCAGATCCCCCCTCTGCATCAAAGGGACGGCGATGGTCGAGTGTTTATGGTGTTGGGCTCTGAATACCAAAGGTCCCGGGTTCGACACTAGCGCCGCTTGGGACATTTTCCAACCCAGCGGCCCACTGCTGGGCACTCAGCAGGTACGTCGTGTTAGTAGCAGCTATCCATGGCATGGCACCTCCGGATCAGGAAGTATGTCTTTGATGAGTATATGTGCCCGTTAGTGATCTCTGGCAGTACCCTGGTGGTGACGATGTTTCCGTGTCCGGCAGCGCCCTGGTGGTGACGATATCTCCGTGTCCGGCAGCGCCCTGGTGGTGACGATATCTCCGTGTCCGGCAGCGCCCTGGTGGTGACGATATCTCTGTGTCCGGCAGCGCTCTGGTGGTGACGATATCTCCGTGTCCGACAGCGCCCTGGTGGTGACGATATCTCCGTGTCCGGCAGCGCCCTGGTGGTGACGATATCTCCGTGTCCGGCAGCGCCCTGGTGGTGACGATGTCTCCGTGTCCGACAGCGCCCTGGTGGTGACGATATCTCCGTGTCCGGCAGCGCCCTGGTGGTGACGATGTCTCCGTGTCCGACAGCGCCCTGGTGGTGACGATATCTCTGTGTCCGGCAGCGCCCTGGTGGTGACGATATCTCCGTGTCCGGCAGCGCCCTGGTGGTGACGATATCTCCGTGTCCGGCAGCGCCCTGGTGGTGACGATATCTCCGTGTCCGGCAGCGCCCTGGTGGTGACGATGTCTCCGTGTCCGGCAGCGCCCTGTTTGGTGGTGTTATATTCCCGTGTCCGGCAGCGCCCTGGTGGTGACGATATCTCCGTGTCCGGCAGCGCCCTGGTGGTGACGATATCTCCGTGTCCGGCAGCGCCCTGGTGGTGACGATATCTCCGTGTCCGGCAGCCCCTGGTGGTGACGATATCTCCGTGTCCGGCAGCGCCCTGGTGGTGACGATATCTCCGTGTCCGGCAGCGCCCTGGTGGTGACGATATCTCCGTGTCCGGCAGCGCCCTGGTGGTGACGATATCTCCGTGTCCGGCAGCGCCCTGGTGGTGACGTTCCCGTGCGCCGCCGGCCAC
This sequence comes from Imbricaverruca yamaguchii, assembly GCA_034440575.1. Taxonomy (NCBI): domain Eukaryota; kingdom Metazoa; phylum Arthropoda; class Thecostraca; family Neoverrucidae; genus Imbricaverruca; species Imbricaverruca yamaguchii. The sequence continues at coordinate 1,475,724 of JAOTOL010001528.1, read as the reverse complement.
GTGACGTGCTCGAGTGCTTCGTCACGTACTGCCGCAGCCGGCTGGACGAGCGCCGCTTTGTGCAGGACCCGGCCGTCGGCTACACGCTCGGCTGTCCCGCCGGATGTCCGCGGTCTCTGATCGGCGAGCCGCACCACTTCCGACTGATGGGCGACACGCAGGTGGGCGGCGCGTCACTGCTGTGGCTGGTGTGTCAGTGGTGTGGCTGGTGTGTCAGTGGTGTGGCAGGGGTGTCAGTGGTGTGGGCGGCGCGTCACTGCTGTGGCAGGGGTGTCACTGGTGTGGCAGGGGTGTCAGTGGTGTGGCAGGGGTGTCAGTGGTGTGGCTGGGGTGTCAGTGGTGTGGCTGGGGTGTCAGTGGTGTGGCTGGGGTGTCAGTGCTGTGGCAGTGGTGTCAGTGGTGTGGCAGGGGTGTCAGTGGTGTGGGCGGCGCGTCACTGCTGTGGCAGGGGTGTCACTGGTGTGTCAGTGGTGTGGCTGGTGTGTCAGTGGTGTGGCAGTGGTGTCAGTGGTGTGGCAGGGGTGTCAGTGGTGTGGGCGGCGCGTCACTGCTGTGGCAGGGGTGTCACTGGTGTGGCTGGTGTGTCAGTGGTGTGGCTGGTGTGTCAGTGGTGTGGCAGGGGTGTCAGTGGTGTGGCTGGAGTGTCAGTGGTGTGGCTGGTGTGTCAGTGGTGTGGCTGGTGTGTCAGTGTTGTGGCTGGGGTGTCACTGCTGTGGCAGGGTTTTCACTGCTGTGGCTGGTGTGTCACTGCTGTGGCTGGGGTGTCAGTTTTGTGGCTGGGGTGTCAGTGCTGTGGCTGGTGTAGGGGTGTCAGTGGTGTGGGCGCGTCACTGCTGTGGCAGGGGTGTCACTGGTGTGGCAGGGGTGTCAGTGGTGTGGCTGGGGTGTCAGTGGTGTGGCAGTGGTGTCAGTGGTGTGGCAGGGGTGTCAGTGGTGTGGGCGGCGCGTCACTGCTGTGGCAGGGGTGTCAGTGGTGTGGCAGGGGTGTCAGTGGTGTGGCTGGGGTGTCAGTGGTGTGGCAGTGGTGTCAGTGGTGTGGCAGGGGTGTCAGTGGTGTGGTGGTGTGGCAGGGGTGTCAGTGGTGTGGCTGGTGTGTCAGTGGTGTGGCAGGGGTGTCAGTGGTGTGGCTGGTGTGTCAGTGGTGTGGCTGGTGTGTCAGTGGTGTGGCTGGGGTGTCAGTGCTGTGGCTGGGGTGTCAGTGGTGTGGCTGGGGTGTCAGTGGTGTGGCGTGGTGTCAGGGTGTCAGTGGTGTGGCAGTGGTGTCAGTGGTGTGGCAGGGGTGTCAGTGGTGTGGGCGCGCGTCACTGCTGTGGCAGGGGTGTCAGTGGTGTGGCTGGGGTGTCAGTGGTGTGGCTGGGGTGTCAGTGGTGTGGCAGGGGTGTCAGTGGTGTGGCTGGGGTGTCAGTGGTGTGGCAGGGGAGCACACGCGGGGTGTCCATACTGCGGGCGGGGCCTATGTGAGGTGGTCTCCGTGTCCATGCTGTGGATGGGGTCTCTATGAGGTGGGCGTGGCCTTTGTGAGGTGGTCGAAGTAAGTTTGGTCTGTAAGAATAGTAAGCAGTTTCGGGTTCACGTTTTATGTCAATTGTGTCCGAAGTTTGTGTCACATTTTGATGGTGGCAACTCTACAACTGCACTGGCTTTTCAGCAGTCAAGTTGCTGCCATGATTAGTCGTGGGTGTGTGCGTGTTGTAAAGGAGGGAGCAGGCTTCATCAGAGCCAGTGCTGTTCAGCATCACAATTACACATGATGCGCAGACGGTTGGAGATAAGCTCAGCTCACATCGGCCACTGACGTGCGGCGTTCGTCGCGGGTCGCATGGATACCTCACGTGCATTGTGTGGATTGCCGCCGTACCCTGTTTCGAACACGCACACTTAGTATAACCAGTAGTGTGTTATGTTCCTGTTTGGAGCCGGCCCAATACGAGCCGAATGTGCCAAACGTGTCAAGGGAAGCCCCGCTCACTACCATCATGCTATCCGATGTAGTGGGTATGGTCTGACGTACCTGCGGCATTACCTCTACCACCGATTCGACTGTGTATGTCATTAGTATAGTTTGTGTGCGTGCGTGCGTGCGTGCGTGCGTGCGTGCGTGTGCGTGTGTGTATGTATGTATGTCAGCAGTATGATTATCTGTGTGTGTGTGTGTGTCGACAGTATGATTATCTCTGTGTGTGTGTGTGTGCAGTATGATGTATCTCTGTGTGTGTGTGTGTGCGTATCTGTGTGTGTGTGTGTGATTATCTGTGTGTGTGTGTGTGTGTGTGTGTGCAGTGCGTGATTATGTGTGTGTGTGTGTGTGCAGTGTGATTGTCTCGTGTGTGTGTGTGTTTGTGTAGTTTGTGTTTTCTTGTGTGTGTGTGTGTTTGTGTGTCGGTGTATGATTATCTGTTTGTGTGTGTGTGTGTGTGTTTGTGTGTTTGCAGTGATTATCTGTGTGTGTGTGTTTGTGTGTTTGTCAGTTTGATTATCTGTGTGTGTGTGTGTGTGTGTGTGTTCGGCAGTATGATTATCTCTGTGTGTGTGTGTGTGTGTGTCGGCAGTATGATTATCTGTGTGTGTGTGTGTGTGTGTGTGCAGTATGATTATCTGTGTGTGTGTGTGTGTGTCGGCAGTATGTTTATCTGTGTGTGTGTGTGTGTGTGTCGGCAGTATGATTATCTGTGTGTGTGTGTGTGTGTCGGCAGTATGATTATCTCTGTGTGTGTGTGTGTGTCGGCAGTATGATTATCTGTGTGTGTGTGTGTGTCGGCAGTATGATTATCTGTGTGTGTGTGTGTGTGTCGGCAGTATGATTATCTGTGTGTGTGTGTGTGTATGATTATCTTGTGTGTGTGTGTGTGTCGGCAGTATGATTATCTCTCTGTGTGTGTGTGTGTCGGCAGTATGATTATCTGTGTGTGTGTGTGTGTGTGTCGGCAGTATGATTATCTCTGTGTGTGTGTGTGTGTGTCGGCAGTATGATTATCTGTGTGTGTGTGTGTGTGTGTGTGTGTCGGCAGTATGATTATCTCTATGTGTGTGTGTGTGTGTCGGCAGTATGATTATCTCCGTATGTGTGTGTGTGTGTGTGTGTCGGCAGTATGATTATCTCTGTGTGTGTGTCGGCAGTATGATTATCTCTCTGTGTGTGTGTGTGTGTGTGTGTGTGTCGGCAGTATGATTATCTCCGTGTGTGTGTCGGCAGTACGAGCGGTACCACCGGTTCGCCGCTGAGGAGTGTGTGCTGCAGGCCGGCGGCGTGCTGTGCCCCCGGCCCGACTGCGGCATGGGTCTGCTCCCTGACGAGCTGTGCAGGCGCGTGCAGTGTCAGCAGGGCTGCGGGGTGAGTGGGCGACGCACGCGCTCCTACTGTCTGCCGGCCCAACGGTGGACGGAATTTGGCCGGTCAGTAGACCGCAGTGTTGTGCCATTTCTAAACGCGAGACAGACATGGCCGTGGCACCATAGTGTAATGGCCACTGTGAGCCAGAGTCTACCGTCTGCCGGTCCAACGGTGGATGGTATTTGTCTGGTCAGTAGATCTCAGTGGTGTGCCGTTATCAGAAGCGAGAGCGGCTATAGCACCGGTGTCACATTGCACCGTAGAATTGGATTATCCTGTGCGTACGCAGCCGGACACAAGTCATGAGCATCAGTCTTCACACGGACATCACAGGTCTTCACATGGACATGACGGATCTTCACACGGGCATCACAGTCTTCACATGGACATGACAGATCTTTACACGGGCATCGGTCTTCACATGAGCATCGCAGGTCTTCACGCGAGCGTCACAGGTCTTCACACATACATCACAGATCTTCAAGCGCAATCACAGTTATCCAGGTGAACACCACATATGTTCACGCGAGAATCACAGGTCTTCATATGGGCATCACAGATCTTCACACGCACATCATTGGTCTTCACGTGACGCAAGCATCACAGGTCTTCACACACATGCATCACATGCTGGAAAGGTGCCGTCACTGGGAGGGTCCCATGACTGAGAGGGTGCCATGACTGGGGGTGCCGTGATTGAGAGGGTGCCGTGATTGAAAGGGTGCCATGACTTGGAGGGTGCCGTGACTGAGAGGGTGCCATAACTGAGAGGGTGATGACTGGGGGTGCCGTGATTGAGAGGGTGCCATGACTGGGAGGGTGCCATGACTGAGAGGGTGCCATGACTGGGGGTGCCGTGATTGAGAGGGTGCTATGACTTGGAGGGTGCCATGACTGAGAGGGTGCCATGACTGGGGGTGCCGTGATTGAGAGGGTGCCATGACTGGGGGGTGCCATGACTGAGAGGGTGCCATGACTGGGGAGGATGCGATGACTGAGAGGGTGCCATGACTGGGGAGGGTGCGATGACTGAGAGGGTGCCATGACTGGGGGTGCCGTGATTGAGAGGGTGCCATGACTGAGAGGGTGCCATGACTGGAGGGGGTGCCGTGATTGAGAGGGTTCCATGACTGAGAGGGTGCCATGACTGGGGGTGCCGTGATTGAGAGGGTGCCATGACTGGGGGTGCCATGACTGGAGGGTGCCGTGATTGAGAGGGTTCCATGACTGGAGGGGGTGCCATGACTGGGGGTGCCGTGATTGAGAGGGTGCCATGACTGGAGGGGGTGCCGTGATTGAGAGGGTTCCATGACTGGAGGGGGTGCCATGACTGGGGGTGCCGTGATTGAGAGGGTGCCATGACTGGAGGGGGTGCCGTGATTGAGAGGGTGCCATGACTGGGGGGTGCCGTGATTGAGAGGGTGCCATGACTGGAGGGGGTGCCACGACTGGGGGTGCCGTGATTGAGAGGGTTCCATGACTGGAGGGGTGCCGTGACCGCGAGACCGCTAACCGGTGCCGCTCGCGCTGTTTCAGTACGTGTTTTGCCGCGAGTGCCTGCAAGCCTACCACCAGGGAGCGTGCAATGCCAGCGGCGGCGCTGCCGGCGCTGCTGAAGGTCAGACTGCGGCAGAATTGGCCACCCGTTGATCCACTCCCGAGGCATGTGTCTTGGGTGCAATATAACCCACAGGGATTGACGATCCCTAAAACCCCAATAATCGGCATGACCAAGGCATGTACCTCAGCTGGAACAAGGGTGCTGTCGGGGATGCTGGCGGGGATACGTCTGCCATCTGCAGTGGCAATCGTAGTCGCTCGCCAGTATGTCTGCTGTACTGGATGAGTTGACTTTGCTAGGTACGGCCCGACGTCCTCGTCCGATGGGGTTTCTTTGAGGAGAGACGCTTATCTTACCTCCGGCCGGCGTTCAGGCCGCTCCCGTTCTGTGTTTTGTCAGGCGGTGCCATTTGTGGTGAAGTGAAGCGACTCACCATGGGGAGTTATATTCACAACAAAATTCCGTGTTATTTTACCATCGTTATAGCAGTCACGTTGAAGCCGCTGAGTGTGTTTTGCCCACTGATTCACATCGTGCCTTCATCACCTCTCTACCTCTGTCTGTTGTCTCTGACTGCCTGTCTGTCTGCCCGTCTGTCTGTTGTCTGTAACACACCGTGCCTCCATCACCTCTCTACCTCTGTCTGTTGTCTCTGGCTGCCTGTCTCTGCCTGCCTGTCTGTCTGCCCGTCTGTCTGCCCGTCTGTCTGCCCGTCTGTCTGTTGTATCTGACTGCCTGTCTCTGCCTGCCTGTCTGTCTGCCCGTCTGTCTGTTGTCTGTCTGGCTGTCTGCCCTCTGCCTGCCTGTCTGTCTGCCCGTCTGTCTGTTGTCTGTCTTCCTGTCTCTGTCTCTCCCTCTTCTCCCTGTGATCAGGTGATGCCCACCATGTGCCGGTGGACATCGACAGATCCGTCACCAGCCTGGCGGTCGGTTTGTGGTCGCCGTTCGGAACTTCAGGTTTATAATGTGTTCGTCAGGTGGCGCACGCGCGTTCGGCGTAGACGAAGTTGCGCAGACGCGGTGGGAGGAGGCGACGCGCACCACCATACAGGTCATCACCAAGCCGTGCCCCAAGTGTCGCACGCCGACGGAGCGAGACGGTGGGTAGCACGATGCCGGCACTCCCAATGTCGTGTCCCAGGTGTGGCACACCGTACCGGGTACCGTGCAGCTGGGGTACTGCCGTGTCTGTGGTGACTGGTACTGTGCAGCTGGGGTACTGCCGTGTCTGAGGTGACTGGTACCGTGCAGCTGTGGTACTGCCGTGTCTGTACCGTACAGCTGGGGTACTGCCGTGTCTGTACCGTGCAGCTGGGGTACTGCCGTGTCTGTGGTGACTGGTACCGTGCAGCTGGGGTACTACCGTGTCTGTACCGTGCAGCTGGGGTACTGCCGTGTCTGTACCGTCAGTGGACTGCGTACCGTGCAGCTGGGGTACTGCCGTGTCTGTGGTGACTGGTACCGTGCAGCTGGGGTACTGCCGTGTCTGTACCGTACAGCTGGGGTACTGCCGTGTCTGTACCGTAGGCAGCTGGGGGTACTGCCGTGTCTGTACCGTGCAGCTGGGGTACTGCCGTGTCTGTACCGTGCAGCTGGGGTACTGCCGTGTCTGTACCGTGCAGCTGGGGTACTGCCGTGTCTGTACCGTGCAGCTGGGGTACTGCCGTGTCTGTACCGTGCAGCTGGGGTACTGCCGTGTCTGTGGTGACTGGTACCGTGCAGCTGGGGTACTGCCGTGTCTGTACCGTGCAGCTGGGGTACTGCGCGTGTCTGTACCGTGCAGCTGGGGTACTGCCGTGTCTGTACCGTGCAGCTGGGGTACTGCCGTGTCTGTACCGTGCAGCTGGGGTACTGCCGTGTCTGTACCGTGCAGCTGGGGTACTGCCGTGCTGTCTGTACCGTGCAGCTGGGGTACTGCCGTGTCTGTACCGTGCAGCTGGGGTACTGCCGTGTCTGTACCGTGCAGCTGGGGTACTGCCGTGTCTGTACGGTGACTGGTACCGTGCAGCTGGGGTACTGCCGTGTCTGTACCGTGCAGCTGGGGTACTGCCGTGTCTGTGGTGACTGGTACCGTGCAGCTGGGGTACTGCCGTGTCTGTACCGTACAGCTGGGGTACTGCCGTGTCTGTGGTGACTGGTACCGTGCAGCTGGTGTACTGCCGTGTCTGTACCGTGCAGCTGGGGTACTGCCGTGTCTGTACCGTGTACTGGGGTACTCGTTCTGTACCGTGCAGCTGGGGTACTGCCGTGTCTGGTACCGTGCAGCTGGGGTACTGCCGTGTCTGTACCGTGCAGCTGGGGTACTGCCGTGTCTGTACCGTGCAGCTGGGGTACTGCCGTGTCTGTACCGTGCAGCTGGGGTACTGCCGTGTCTGTACCGTGCAGCTGGGGTACTGCCGTGTCTGTGGTGACTGGTACCGTGCAGCTGGGGTACTGCCGTGTCTGTACCGTGCAGCTGGGGTACTGCCGTGTCTGTGGTGACTGGTACCGTGCAGCTGGGGTACTGCCGTGTCTGTACCGTGCAGCTGGGGTACTGCCGTGTCTGTACCGTACAGCTGGGGTACTGCCGTGTCTGTACCGTACAGCTGGGGTACTGCCGTGTCTGTACCGTGCAGCTGGGGTACTGCCGTGTCTCTGGTACCGTGCAGCTGGGGTACTGCCGTGTCTGTGGTGACTGGTACCGTGCAGCTGGGGTACTGCCGTGTCTGTACCGTGCAGCTGGGGTACTGCCGTGTCTGTACCGTGCAGCTGGGGTACTGCCGTGTCTGTACCGTGCAGCTGGGGTACTGCCGTGTCTGTACCGTACAGCTGGGGTACTGCCGTGTCTGTACCGTGCAGCTGGGGTACTGCCGTGTCTGTGGTGACTGGTACCGTGCAGCTGGGGTACTGCCGTGTCTGGTGCCTGGTACCGTGCAGCTGGGGTACTGCCGTGTCTGTACCGTGCAGCTGGGGTACTGCCGTGTCTGTGGTGACTGGTACCGTGCAGCTGGGGTACTGCCGTGTCTGTGGTGACTGGTACCGTGCAGCTGGGGTACTGCCGTGTCTGTACCGTACAGCTGGGGTACTGCCGTGTCTGTGGTGACTGGTACCGTGCAGCTGGGGTACTGCCGTGTCTGTACTGGACCGTGCAGCTGGGGTACTGCCGTGTCTGTACCGTGCAGCTGGGGTACTGCCGTGTCTGTACCGTACAGCTGGGGTACTGCCGTGTCTGTACCGTGCAGCTGGGGTACTGCCGTGTCTGTGGTGACTGGTACCGTGCAGCTGGGGTACTGCCGTGTCTGTACCGTGCAGCTGGGGTACTGCCGTGTCTGTGGTGACTGGTGCCGTGCAGCTGGGGTACTGCCGTGTCTGTACCGTGCAGCTGGGGTACTGCCGTGTCTGTACCGTGCAGCTGGGGTACTGCCGTGTCTGTACCGTGCAGCTGGGGTACTGCCGTGTCTGTGGTGACTGGTACCGTGCAGCTGGGGTACTGCCGTGTCTGAGGTGACTGGTACCGTACAGCTGGGGTACTGCCGTGTCTGTGGTGACTGGTACCGTGCAGCTGGGGTACTGCCGTGTCTGAGTGACTGGTACCGTGCAGCTGGGGTACTGCCGTGTCTGTACCGTGCAGCTGGGGTACTGCCGTGTCTGTGGTGACTGGTACCGTGCAGCTGGGGTACTGCCGTGTCTGTGACCGTACAGCTGGGGTACTGCCGTGTCTGTACCGTGCAGCTGGGGTACTGCCGTGTCTGTACCGTGCAGCTGGGGTACTGCCGTGTCTGTACCGTGCAGCTGGGGTACTGCCGTGTCTGTTGTACCGTGCAGCTGGGGTACTGCCGTGTCTGTGGTGACTGGTACCGTGCAGCTGGGGTACTGCCGTGTCTGTGGTGACTGGTACCGTGCAGCTGGGGTACTGCCGTGTCTGTGGTGACTGGTGCCGTGCAGCTGGGGTACTGCCGTGTCTGTACCGTGCAGCTGGGGTACTGCCGTGTCTGTGGTGACTGGTGCCGTGCAGCTGGGGTACTGCCGTGTCTGTGGTGACTGGTACCGTACAGCTGGGGTACTGCCGTGTCTGTACCGTGCAGCTGGGGTACTTCCGTGTCTGTACCGTACAGCTGGGGTACTGCCGTGTCTGTACCGTACAGCTGGGGTACTGCCGTGTCTGTACCGTGCAGCTGGGGTACTACCGTGTCTGTGGTGACTGGTACCGTGCAGCTGGGGTACTGCCGTGTCTGTGGTGACTGGTGCCGTGCAGCTGGGGTACTGCCGTGTCTGTGGTGACTGGTACCGTGCAGCTGGGGTACTGCCGTGTCTGTACCGTGCAGCTGGGGTACTGCCGTGTCTGTGGTGACTGGTACCGTGCAGCTGGGGTACTGCCGTGTCTGTACCGTGCAGCTGGGGTACTGCCGTGTCTGTACCGTGCAGCTGGTGTACTGCCGTGTCTGTACCGTACAGCTGGGGTACTGCCGTGTCTGTACCGTGCAGCTGGGGTACTGCCGTGTCTGTGGTGACTGGTACCGTGCAGCTGGGGTACTGCCGTGTCTGTACCGTACAGCTGGGGTACTGCCGTGTCTGTACCGTGCAGCTGGGGTACTGCCGTGTCTGTACCGTGCAGCTGGGGTACTGCCGTGTCTGTACCGTGCAGCTGGGGTACTGCCGTGTCTGTACAGCTGGGGTACTGCCGTGTCTGTACCGTACAGCTGGGGTACTGCCGTGTCTGTACCGTGCAGCTGGGGTACTGCCGTGTCTGTGGTGATGACTGTTGTACCGTGCAGCTGGGGTACTGCCGTGTCTGTACCGTGCAGCTGGGGTACTGCCGTGTCTGTACCGTACAGCTGGGGTACTGCCGTGTCTGTGGTGACTGGTACCGTGCAGCTGGGGTACTGCCGTGTCTGGGTGACTGGTACCGTGCAGCTGGGGTACTGCCGTGTCTGTACCGGTACAGCTGGGGTACTGCCGTGTCTGTGGTGACTGGTACCGTGCAGCTGGGGTACTGCGTTTTACCGTGCAGCTGGGGTACTGCCGTGTCTGTACCGTGCAGCTGGGGTACTGCCGTGTCTGTTCTGTACCGTGCATCTGGGGTACTGCCGTGTCTGTACCGTGCAGCTGGGGTACTGCCGTGTCTGTGGTGACTGGTACCGTGCAGCTGGGGTACTGCCGTGTCTGTACCGTACAGCTGGGGTACTGCCGTGTCTGTACCGTGCAGCTGGGGTACTGCCGTGTCTGTACCGTGCAGCTGGGGTACTGCCGTGTCTGTACCGTGCAGCTGGGGTACTGCCGTGTCTGTACCGTGCAGCTGGGGTACTGCCGTGTCTGAGGTGACTGGTGCCGTGCAGCTGGGGTACTGCCGTGTCTGAGGTGACTGGTACCGTACAGCTGGGGTGCTGCCGTGTCTGTGGTAACTGGTACCGTGTAGCTGGAGTACTGCCGTGTCTGAGGTGACTGGTGCCGTGCAGCTGGGGTACTGCCGTGTCTGTACCGTGCAGCTGGGGTACTGCCGTGTCTGTGGTGACTGGTGCCGTGCAGCTGGGGTACTGCCGTGTCTGTGGTGACTGGTACCGTACAGCTGGGGTACTGCCGTGTCTGTACCGTGCAGCTGGGGTACTTCCGTGTCTGTACCGTACAGCTGGGGTACTGCCGTGTCTGTACCGTACAGCTGGGGTACTGCCGTGTCTGTACCGTGCAGCTGGGGTACTACCGTGTCTGTGGTGACTGGTACCGTGCAGCTGGGGTACTGCCGTGTCTGTGGTGACTGGTACCGTGCAGCTGGGGTACTGCCGTGTCTGTGGTGACTGGTACCGTGCAGCTGGGGTACTGCCGTGTCTGTGGTGACTGGTACCGTGCAGCTGGGGTACTGCCGTGTCTGTACCGTGCAGCTGGGGTACTGCCGTGTCTGTACCGTGCAGCTGGTGTACTGCCGTGTCTGTACGTACCGTGCAGCTGGGGTACTGCCGTGTCTGTGGTGACTGGTACCGTGCAGCTGGGGTACTGCCGTGTCTGTAGTACGTACCGTGCAGCTGGGGTACTGCCGTGTCTGTGCCGTGACTGCCGTGTGTACCGTGCAGCTGGGGTACTGCCGTGTCTGTACGTGCAGCTGGGGTACTGCCGTGTCTGTACCGTGCAGCTGGGGTACTGCCGTGTCTGTACCGTGCAGCTGGGGTACTGCCGTGTCTGTGGTGACTGGTACCGTGCAGCTGGGGTACTGCCGTGTCTGTACCGTGCAGCTGGGGTACTGCCGTGTCTGTGGTGGACTGGTACCGTGCAGCTGGGGTACTGCCGTGTCTGTGGTGACTGGTACCGTGCAGCTGGGGTACTGCCGTGTCTGTACGTGACTGGTACCGTGCAGCTGGGGTACTGCCGTGTCTGTGGTGACTGGTACCGTGCAGCTGGGGTACTGCCGTGTCTGTGGTGACTGGTACCGTGCAGCTGGGGTACTGCCGTGTCTGTGGTGACTGGTACCGTGCAGCTGGGGTACTGCCGTGTCTGTACCGTACAGCTGGGGTACTGCCGTGTCTGTACCGTGCAGCTGGGGTACTGCCGTGTCTGTACGTACCGTGCAGCTGGGGTACTGCCGTGTCTGTGTCGGTACCGTGCAGCTGGGGTACTGCCGTGTCTGTACCGTTGCCGGTGGGTGACTGGTACCGTGCAGCTGGGGTACTGCCGTGTCTGTAGCAGCTGGGACTGCCGTGTCTGTACCGTGCAGCTGGGGTACTGCCGTGTCTGTACCGTGCAGCTGGGGTACTGCCGTGTCTGAGGTGACTGGTGCCGTGCAGCTGGGGTACTGCCGTGTCGTACTGGTACCGTGCAGCTGGGGTACTGCCGTGTCTGTGGTGACTGGTACCGTGCAGCTGGGGTACTGCCGTGTCTGTGGTGACTGGTACCGTGCAGCTGGGGTACTGCCGTGTCTGTGGTGACTGGTACCGTGCAGCTGGGGTACTGCCGTGTCTGTGGTGACTGGTACCGTGCAGCTGGGGTACTGCCGTGTCTGTGGTGACTGGTACCGTGCAGCTGGGGTACTGCCGTGTCTGTACGGTGACTGGACCGGCAGCTGGGGTACTGCCGTGTCTGGTACCGTGCAGCTGGGGTACTGCCGTGTCTGTGGTGACTGGTACCGTGCAGCTGGGGTACTGCCGTGTCTGTGGTGACTGGTACCGTGCAGCTGGGGTACTGCCGTGTCTGTACCGTGCAGCTGGGGTACTGCCGTGTCTGTACCGTGCAGCTGGGGTACTGCCGTGTCTGTGGTGACTGGTACCGTGCAGCTGGGGTACTGCCGTGTCTGTACCGTACAGCTGGGGTACTGCCGTGTCTGTGGTGACTGGTACCGTGCAGCTGGGGTACTGCCGTGTCTGTGGTGACTGGTACCGTGCAGCTGGGGTACTGCCGTGTCTGTGGTGACTGGTACCGTGCAGCTGGGGTACTGCCGTGTCTGTGGTGACTGGTACCGTGCAGCTGGGGTACTGCCGTGTCTGTGGTGACTGGTACCGTGCAGCTGGGGTACTGCCGTGTCTGTGGTGACTGGTACCGTGCAGCTGGGGTACTGCCGTGTCTGTACCGTGCAGCTGGGGTACTGCCGTGTCTGTGGTGACTGGTACCGTGCAGCTGGGGTACTGCCGTGTCTGTGGTGACTGGTACCGTGCAGCTGGGGTACTGCCGTGTCTGTGGTGACTGGTACCGTGCAGCTGGGGTACTGCCGTGTCTGTGGTGACTGGTACCGTGCAGCTGGGGTACTGCCGTGTCTGTGGTGACTGGTACCGTGCAGCTGGGGTACTGCCGTGTCTGAGGTGACTGGTACCGTGCAGCTGGGGTACTGCCGTGTCTGTACCGTGGACGCTGGGGTACTGCCGTGTCTGTGGTGACTGGTACCGTGCAGCTGGGGTACTGCCGTGTCTGTGGTGACTGGTACCGTGCAGCTGGGGTACTGCCGTGTCTGTGGTGACTGGTACCGTGCAGCTGGGGTACTGCCGTGTCTGTGGTGACTGGTACCGTGCAGCTGGGGTACTGCCGTGTCTGTGGTGACTGGTACGTGCAGCTGGGGTACTGCCGTGTCTGTGGTGACTGGTACCGTGCAGCTGGGGTACTGCCGTGTCTGTGGTGACTGGTACCGTGCAGCTGGGGTACTGCCGTGTCTGTGGTGACTGGTACCGTGCAGCTGGGGTACTGCCGTGTTTGTCTGGTACCGTGCAGCTGGGGTACTGCCGTGTCTGTGGTGACTGGTACCGTGCAGCTGGGGTACTGCCGTGTCTGTACCGTGCAGCTGGGGTACTGCCGTGTCTGTGGTGACTGGTACCGTGCAGCTGGGGTACTGCCGTGTCTGTGGTGACTGGTACCGTGTAGCTGGGGTACTGCCGTGTCTGTGGTGACTGGTACCGTGCAGCTGGGGTACTACCGTGTCTGTACCGTGCAGCTGGGGTACTGCCGTGTCTGTGGTGACTGGTACCGTGCAATTGGGGTACTGCCGTATCTATGGTGATTGCTGGGTACCATGTAGTCTGGTACTGTTGTGGTGGCTGCCGGGTACCGTATAGTTTGGTACTGTTGCGGTGACTGCCACTGCATTGTAACGATTATAGGAGCGCATTGATATGCTGAATGTCCTACGGATAACCTACTGTGTGTGTGGCGCACCCCTCTGCCCACCGCTCACGCGTCGACTGTCACTGGCTGAGTGTTTCAGGCGGCTGCATGCACATGATCTGCCCGAGGTCACAGTGCAACTTCCACTGGTGCTGGGTGTGCCAGACAGAGTGGACCCGCGAGTGCATGGGCAGCCACTGGTTCGGGTAGCCAGGTATGGACAGCTGCCCTGGTGCTGTGTGTGCCAGATACGCGGTACGTATAGCTGCCCAGGTGCTGTGTGTGCTAGACACGCGGTATGTATAGCTGCCCTGGTGCTGTGTGTGCCAGATACGCGGTACCTATATCTGCCCTGGTGCTGTGTGTGCCAGATACGCGGTACGTATAGCTGCCCAGGTGCTGTGTGCCAGACACGCGGTACCTATATCTGCCCAGGTGCTGTGTGCCGGACACGCGGTACGTATAGCTGTACAGGTGCTGGTTGTTCACGGTGTTCCAGCTTGTAGCCAAGATGTTCGCTCCTTTACGGAAGCAGAAGCGAAAGTGGTACTCCTGCTGGTACTCCTTGAATATATTGTGTGCTGTACGTGTTATGGTCATAATGGTCGATGCGCCCTCAAGTCCAAATTGCAGACAACAAATATATTGCGCACTTGTGTTGATGTTGGCGGTGCGTGGTTTCGTCGTCTAAAATTAGTTTTCCCATCGACGTGCAGTCATTTACCTACGAGTTTGATTCGTGCATATCGGTTACTCGTGAAACGCCGACCTCATATAGCCGACGCAGCATACACAACAGTACTGGGTCATGTGGTAGGACGGTTATTGGTGGTGCCACCCGACGCGACGACGACCTCTGCTGACATTCTGGCCTCTGCTGACATTGTGACCTCTGCTGGCATTATGCCCTCTGCTCACATTGTGGCCTCTGCGGACACTCTGGTCTCTGCTGACATTGTGGCTTCTGCTGACACTAGCCTCTGCTGAAATTCTGGTCTCTGTTGGCATTGTGGCCTCTATGGCATTGCCTCTGCTGAAATTCTGGTCTCTGTTGGCATTGTGGCCTCTACTAGCATTGTCGCCTCTACTGGCATTGTGGCCTCTATTGGCATTGTTGCCTCTGCTGGCACTCTGGTCCCTGCCGACATTCTGGTCTCTGCTGTCAGTGTGGCCTCTGCCGACGGTGCGATCCTTGCTGACGCTGCGGCCTCTGTTGGGAGTGTCGACGAGGGTTAAATGGGAACCTCCGTTGCGGAATTAATCTATGGGTTGGACGTCGTGTGGTCATATCATCGCGTCATGTGTGTTATGAATTAGCGCCTGGCGGCGACACTCCACCTAGTGGTCGTGGCGGAAAGCAATAGGTGGCGCTGTAGGGCGTTCGAGCCGCATGTGGCGGGAATGGGGCGAATACTGTTCTGTTTGGGATAATTCTATTTTGTGCATTAGCCGTTGAGTTAGCCTCGAGCAGTCACGAGCGAGATTCGTGTCAGTTGAAGTGTGGCAGTGGCAGTACAAGGTTGAGTTGGTCTTGCTTATTGGCCTTGTGCGAGTTTGGACTCTAGTTTGAATCGTAATAGTTGCAGTTGCACGGATTGATAAATAGGGAGGCGATGCGCCTTATGGATCACTAGAACTTCGAATATGCAGAACCAACATGAAAAAAAAACGCCTTGCTTCTGTCCATGTATTTTTATAGATGAAGAATAAGAATGTGGTCATTCAGCGGAAACTGCCCTCCCCAGCTTGAGATTACAGACGCACGCCACCCCAGCTGACCTCACCAGACTCTCCCTGCCCAGGTGGGGGTCATGTGCCGCCCCAGCTGACCTCACCAGACTCCCTGGCCAGGTGGGGGACATGTGCCGCCCCAGCTGACCTCACCAGACTCCCTGGCCAGGTGGGGGACATGTGCCGCCCCAGCTGACCTCACCAGACTCCCTGGCCTGGTGGGGGACATGTGCCGCCCCAGCTGACCTCATCAGACTCTCCCTGCCCAGGTGGGGGTCATGTGCCGCCCCACCTGACCTCACCAGACTCTCCCTGCCCTCAGGCGGCGAGAGATGGCAGCGGCGGAAGCGGTGCTTGGCGTGCGTGTGAGTGCGTGTGTTCATCGTGTTCGTCCTCAATCTGGTCTCCACCAGAAGCGGCGCCGGCCTCCGCCATCGTGGGTAAGTGGTGGTGGTCCGAGCTTTGGCTGTCTCTCGGGAAGTTTTCGTGTTTGCCTTCAGCCGGTATCGGACTACTTAATTTGTGGTAAAAAGACGCCAAGATTCTCGAGGAAAATGCGACTTGTCCAATCGTTTGTAACAACTTTTTAGACACGTCATTAGGACAGTGCACGCACTGTTGTTCTTGTGTAACGAATTGGCACAGACTTCGTTCCGGTTGCTAGTTTCGCCCAATAAACCAGGCATGTTCTATGATGTCTGGGAGGTTGTGTGTCTGATACCTGTGGTGACTGGGAAGCCACGTGTGTGGTACGTGAGATAGCTGGGAAGCCATGTGTGTGGTACGTGAGGTAGCTGGGAGGCCATGTGTGTGGTACGTGAGGTAGCTGGGAGGCCATGTGTGTGGTACGTGTGGTGGCTGGGAAGCCATGTGTGTGGTACGTGTGGTGGCTGGGAAGCCATGTGTGTGGTACGTGTCGTGGCTGGGAGGCCATGTGTGTGGTACGTGTGGTGGCTGGGAGGCCATGTGTGTGGTACGTATGGTGGCTGGGAGGCCATGTGTTGGTACGTGTGGTGACTGGGAGGCCATGTGTGTGGTACGTGAGGTAGCTGGGAAGCCATGTGTGTGGTACGTATGGCGGCGGAGCCAGTGTGGTGGCTGGGAGGCCATGTGTGTGGTACGTGTGGTGGCTGGGAGGCCATGTGTGTGGTACGTGAGGTGGCTGGGAAGCCATGTGTGTGGTACGTGTGGTGGCTGGGAGGCCATGTGTGGACGTTGCCTGGGACGTGTGGTGGGCTGGGAGGCCATGTGTGTGGTACGTGTGGTGGCTGGGAAGCCATGTGTGTGGTACGTGTGGTGGCTGGGAGGCCATGTGTGTGGTACGTGAGGTGGCTGGGAAGCCATGTGTGTGGTACGTGTGGTGGCTGGGAGGCCATGTGTGTGGTACGTGTGGTGGCTGGGAAGCCATGTGTGTGGTACGTGTGGTAGCTGGGAGGTCATGTGTGGTACGTGTGATGGCTGGGAGGCCATGTGTGGGTACGTGAGGTGGCTGGGAAGCCATGTGTGTGGTACGTGAGGTGGCTGGGAAGCCATGTGTGTGGTACGTGAGGTGGCTGGGAGGTCATGTGTGTGATACATGAGGTAGCTGGGAGGCCATGTGTGGTACGTGTGGCGGCTGGGAGGCCATGTTGTGGGTGGCTGGGAAGCCATGTGTGTGGTACGTGTGGTGGCTGGGAGGCCATGTGTGTGGTACGTGTGGTGGCTGGGAGGCCATGTGTGTGGTACGTATGGTGGCTGGGAGGCCATGTGTGTGGTACGTGAGGTAGTGGGAGGTATGTGTGTGGTGGGGAGGCCATGTGTGTGGTACGTGTGGTAGCTGGGAGGCCATGTGTGTGTGTACGTGAGGTGGCTGGGAGGCCATGTGTGTGGTACGTGAGGTGGCTGGGAAGCCATGTGTGTGGTACGTGTGGTAGCTGGGAAGCCATGTGTGTGGTACGTGAGGTAGCTGGGAGGCCATGTGTGTGGTACGTGAGGTAGCTGGGAAGCCATGTGTGTGTACGTGTGGTGGCTGGGAAGCCATGTGTGTGGTACGTGAGGGTGGAGGCCATGTGTGTGGTACGTGAGGTGGCTGGGAAGCCATGTGTGTGGTACGTGAGGTGGCTGGGAGGCCATGTGTGTGGTACGTGAGGTGGCTGGGAAGCCATGTGTGTGGTACGTGAGGTGGCTGGGAAGCCATGTGTGTGGTACGTGAGGTGGCTGGGAAGCCATGTGTGTGGTACGTGAGGTGGCTGGGAAGCCATGTGTGTGGTACGTATGGAAGCCATGTGTGGGTACGTGAGGTGGCTGGGAGGCCATGTGTGTGGTACGTGTGTAGCTGGGAAGCCATGTGTGTGGTACGTGTGTGGCTGGGAGGCCATGTGTGTGGTACGTGGGTGGCTGGGAAGCCATGTGTGTGGGACGGGAGGCCATGTGTGTGGTACGTGGGTGGCTGGGAGGCCATGTGTGGGTACGTGGAGCGAGGGGTGCGGGAGCATGTGTGGACGGAGGTAGCTGGGAAGCCATGTGTGTGGTACGTAGGCGGCTGGGAAGCCATGTGTGTGGTACGTTTGGGGCGAGAAGCCATGTGTGTGGTACGTGAGGTAGCTGGGAGCCATGTGT
The DNA here is from genome assembly GCA_034440575.1 of Imbricaverruca yamaguchii. Classification (NCBI taxonomy): domain Eukaryota; kingdom Metazoa; phylum Arthropoda; class Thecostraca; family Neoverrucidae; genus Imbricaverruca; species Imbricaverruca yamaguchii. The sequence goes on along the minus strand of JAOTOL010001528.1, from coordinate 1,457,950 downwards.
GTGGTACGTATGGCGGCTGGGATAAGCCATGTGTGTGGTACGTATGGTAGCTGGGAAGCCATGTGTATGGTACGTAGGTGGCTGAGAAGCCATGTGTGTGGTACGTGAGGTAGCTGGGAAGCCATGTGTGTGGTACGTGTGGTGGCTGGGAGGCCATGTGTGGGTACGTGAGGTAGCTGGGAAGCCATGTGTGTGGTACGTGAGGTGGCTGGGAAGCCATGTGTGTGGTACGTGTGGTGGCTGGGAGGCCATGTGTGTGGTACGTGTGGTGGCTGGGAGGCCATGTGTGTGGTACGTGAGGTAGCTGGGAGGTCATGTGTGTGGTACGTGGGTAGCTGGGAGGCCATGTGTGTGGTACGTGTGGTGGCTGGGAGGCCATGTGTGTGGTACGTGTGGTGGCTGGGAAGCCATGTGTGTGGTACGTGTGGTAGCTGGGAAGCCATGTGTGTGGTACGTGTGGTGGCTGGGGAGGCCATGTGTGTGGTACGTGTGGTGGCTGGGAGGCCATGTGTGTGGTACGTGAGGTAGCTGGGAGGCCATGTGTGTGGTACGTGAGGTGGCTGGGAGGCCATGTGTGTGGTACGTGAGGTAGCTGGGAAGCCATGTGTGTGGTACGTATGGCGGCTGGGAAGCCATGTGTGTGGTACGTATGGCGGCTGAGCCATGTGTGTGGTACGTGAGGTAGCTGGGAAGCCATGTGTGTGGTACGGAGGTAGCTGGGAAGCCATGTGTGTGGTACGTATGGCGGCTGAGAAGCCATGTGTGTGGTACGTGAGGTAGCTGAGAAGCCATGTGTGTGGTACGTATGGCGGCTGGGAAGCCATGTGTGTGGTACGTGAGGTAGCTGGGAAGCCATGTGTGTGGTACGTGAGGTAGCTGAGAACCCATGTGTGGTACGTGGTAGCTGGGAAGCCATGTGTGTGGTACGATGTGTGTGGTACGTATGGCGGCTGGGAAGCCATGTGTATGGTACGTATGGCGGCTGGGAAGCCATGTGTGTGGTACGTGTGGTGGCTGGGAAGCCATGTGTGTGGTACGTATGGTGGCTGGGAAGCCATGTGTGTGGTACGTATGGTGGCTGGGAGGCCATGTGTGGTACGTGAGGTAGCTGGGAGGCCATGTGTGTGGTACGTATGGTGGCTGGGAGGCCATGTGTGTGGTACGTGAGGTAGCTGGGAGGCCATGTGTGTGGTACGTGAGGTAGCTGGGAAGCCATGTGTGTGGTACGTGTGGTGGCTGGGAAGTCATGTGTGTGGTACGTGTCGTAGCTGGGAAGCCATGTGTGTGGTACGTGTCGTGGCTGGGAGGCCATGTGTGTGGTACGTGTGGTGGCTGGGAAGCCATGTGTGTGTACGTGTGGTAGCTGGGAATGTGTGTGGTACGTGTGTGGCTGGGAGGCCATGTGTGTGGTACGTATGGTGGCTGGGAGGTCATGTGTGTGGTACGTGAGGTAGCTGGGAGGCCATGTGTGTGGTACGTGTGGCGGCTGGGAAGCCATGTGTGTGGTACGTGAGGCGGCTGGGAAGCCATGTGTGTGGTACGTGAGGTAGCTGGGAAGCCATGTGTGTGGTACGTGTGGCGGCTGGGAAGCCATGTGTGTGTACGTGAGGTGCTGGGAAGTCATGTGTGGGTACGTGTGATGGCTGGGAAGCCATGTGTGTGGTACGTGTGTGGCTGGGAGGCCATGTGTGTGGTACGTGTCGCTGGGAAGCCATGTGTGTGGTACGTGTCGTGGCTGGGAGGCCATGTGTGTGGTACGTGTGGTGGCTGGGAAGCTGTGGGTGTGTAGCTGGGAAGCCATGTGTGTGTACGTGTGTGGCTGGGAGGCCATGTGTGTGTGGTGGCTGGGAGGCTGTGTGTGGTACGTGTGGTAGCTGGGAGGCCATGTGTGTGGTACGTATGGCGTGGGAAGCCATGTGTGTGGTACGTATGGCGGCTGAGAAGCCATGTGTGTGGTACGTATGGCGGCTGAGAAGCCATGTGTGTGGTACGTGAGGTAGCTGGGAAGCCATGTGTGTGGTACGTATGGTGGCTGGGAAGCCATGTGTGTGGTACGTATGGTGGCTGGGAGGCCATGTGTGTCGTACGTGTGGTGGCTGGGAGGCCATGTGTGTGGTACGTGGATGGTGGCTGGGAAGCCATGTGTGTGGGTACGTGTGGTGGCTGGGAGGCCATGTGTGTGGTACGTGTGGTGGCTGGGAGGCCATGTGTGTGGTACGTGAGGTGGCTGGGAAGCCATGTGTGTGGTACGTGAGGTAGCTGGGAGGCCATGTGTGTGGTACGTGAGGTAGCTGGGAGGCCATGTGTGTGGTACGTGTGGTGGCTGGGAGGCCATGTGTGTGGTGGCTGGGAAGCCATGTGTGTGGTACGTATGGCGGCTGGGAAGCCATGTGTGTGGTACGTATGGTGGCTGGGAGGCCATGTGTGTGTACGTGGGTGGCTGGGAGGTCATGTGTGTGTGTGTGGTGGCTGGGAAGCCATGTGACGGTGGGTGTCGTGGGACTGGGGGTGTGTCGCCATGTGTGTGGTACGTGTGGTGGCTGGGAGGTCATGTGTGGTACGTGTGTGGCTGGGAGGCCATGTGGGGGTACGTGTGGTGGCTGGGAGGCCATGTGTGTGGTACGTGTGGTGGCTGGGAGGCCATGTGTGTGGTACGTGAGGTAGCTGGGAGGCCATGTGTGTGGTACGTGAGGTAGCTGGGAGGCCATGTGTGTGGTACGTGAGGTAGCTGGGAGGCCATGTGTGTGGTACGTGTGGTAGCTGGGAAGCCATGTGTGTGGTACGTGTGGTGGTTGGGAAGCCATGTGTGTGGTACGTGTGGTGGCTGGGGAAGCCATGTGTGTGGTACGTGTGGTGGCTGGGAGGCCATGTGTGTGGTACGTGAGGTGGCTGGGAAGCCATGTGTGTGGTACGTGTGGTGGGTGGGAAGCCATGTGTGTGGTACGTGTGGTGGCTGGGAAGCCATGTGTGTGGTACGTGTGGTGGCTGGGAGGCCATGTGTGGAGGGGTAGCGGGAGGCCATGTGGTACGTGAGGTAGCGGGAGGCCATGTGTGGTACGTGAGGTGGCTGGGAGGCCATGTGTGGTACGTGTGGTGGCTGGGAAGCCATGTGTGTGGACGTATGGTGGCTGGGAGGCCATGTGTGTGGTACGTAAGGTGGCTGGGAGGCCATGTGTGTGGTACGTGAGGTAGCTGGGAGGCCATGTGTGTGGTACGTGTGGTGGGTGGGAAGCCATGTGTGTGGTACGTGTGGTGGCTGGGAGGCCATGTGTGTGGTACGTGAGGTAGCTGGGAGGTCATGTGTGTGGTACGTGTGGTGGCTGGGAGGCCATGTGTGTGGTACGTGAGGTAGCTGGGAGGCCATGTGTATGGTACGTGAGGTAGCTGGGAAGCCATGTGTGTGGTACGTGTGGTGACTTGGAGGCCATGTGTGTGGTACGTGTGATGGCTGGGAGGCCATGTGTGTGTGGTACGTGTGGTAGCTGGGAAGCCATGTGTGTGGTACGTGTGGTGGCTGGGAAGCCATGTGTGTGGTACGTGAGGTAGCTGGGAAGCCATGTGTGTGGTACGTGTGGTGGCTGGGAGGCCATGTGTGTGGTACGTGTGGTGGCTGGGAAGCCATGTGTGTGGTACGTGTGGTGGCTGGGAAGCCATGTGTGTGGTACGTGTGGTGGCTGGGAAGCCATGTGTGTGGTACGTGTGGTGGCTGGGAAGCCATGTGTGTGGTACGTGTGGTGGCTGGGAAGCCATGTGTGTGGTACGTGTGGTAGCTGGGAAGCCATGTGTGTGGTACGTGAGGTAGCTGGGAAGCCATGTGTGTGGTACGTGAGGTGGCTGGGAGGCCATGTGTGTGGTACGTGTGGTGGCTGGGAAGCCATGTGTGTGGTACGTGTGGTGGCTGGGAGGCCATGTGTGTGGTACGTGAGGTGGCTGGGAGGCCATGTGTGTGGTACGTGAGGTGGCTGGGAGGCCATGTGTGTGGTACGTGTGGTGGCTGGGAGGCCATGTGTGTGGTACGTGTGGTGGCTGGGAAGCCATGTGTGTGGTACGTGAGGTAGCTGGGAGGCCATGTGTGTGGTACGTGTGGTGGCTGGGAAGCCATGTGTGTGGTACGTGAGGTGGCTGGGAAGCCATGTGTGTGGTACGTGAGGTAGCTGGGAAGCCATGTGTGTGGTACGTGTGGTGGCTGGGAGGCCATGTGTGTGGTACGTGTGGTGGCTGGGAGGCCATGTGTGTGGTACGTGTGATGTGGGTAGCTGGGAAGCCATGTGTGTGGTACGTGAGGTAGCTGGGAGGCCATGTGTGGGTACGTGGGTAGCTGGGAAGCCATGTGTGTGTACGTGAGGTAGCTGGGAGGTCATGTGTGTGGTACGTGTGGTGGCTGGGAGGCCATGTGTGTGGTACGTGTGGTGGCTGGGAAGTCATGTGTGTGGTACCTGTGGTGGCTGGGAGGCCATGTGTGTGGTACGTGAGGTAGCTGGGAAGCCATGTGTGGTACGTGTGGTAGCTGGGAAGTCATGTGTGTGGTACGTGAGGTAGCTGGGAGGTCATGTGTGTGGTACGTGTGGTGGCTGGGAAGCCATGTGTGTGGTACGTGTGGTGACTGGGAGGCCATGTGTGTGGTACGTGAGATAGCTGGGTCTATTAGCGTCGTCCTAGTGAGTTTGCGGTGAGTGTGTAACGCCTGCGCCCGCAGGCGGTCTGACGCCTGGCCTGGTGCTGCAGTTCGCGCCTGGTGCGGGAGTCTGGTCCGGTCTGACGCCTGGCCTGGTGCGGGAGTCTGGTCCGGTCTGACGCCTGGCCCGGTGCGGGAGTCTGGTCCGGTCTGACGCCTGGCCCGGTGCGGGAGTCTGGTCCGGTCTGACGCCTGGCCTGGTGCGGGAGTCTGGTCCGGTCTGACGTCTGGCCTGGTGCGGGAGTCTGGTCCGGTCTGACGCCTGGCCTGGTGCGGGAGTCTGGTCCGGTCTGACGCCTGGCCTGGTGCGGGGTCTGGTCCGGTCTGACGCCTGGCCTGGTGCGGGAGTCTGGTCCGGTCTGACGCCTGGCCTGGTGCGGGAGTCTGGTCCGGTCTGACGCCTGGCCTGGTGCGGGAGTCTGGTCCGGTCTGACGCCTGGCCTGGTGCGGGAGTCTGGTCCGGTCTGACGCCTGGCCTGGTGCTGCAGCTCGCGCCTGGTGCGGGAGTCTGGTCCGGTCTGGACGTGGCTGCGCAGCTTCAGGCCCAACGGCCGCCCGTGCCAGCTGGAGGTAGGCGCGGCTGGGACCGGCGCCGACTGGGACGTCGCTGGTCGAGGTGTCGAGGTCTGGCGGCCTGCTGGTGGCGCTGGCTGCTTCTCTGCTGGAGGTGGTGGTGTGGCGGCCGGCAGTCTCGCTGGGCCTCACCACTGCGCAGCCATCGGTCACTGTCTGGGAGCGGCTGCACACGTGACACTGGCAATGGCCAGTGTCACGTGTGCAGTGGCCACAGCTGACACTGGATCGACACATACTCGAGCCAAGGCCGGCTGACACTGGATCGACACATACTCGAGCTAAGGTCGGCTGACACTGGATCGACACATACTCGACACTGGCCAAGGCCGGCTGACACTGGATCGACACATATTCGAGCCAAGGCCGACTGACACTGGATCGACACATACACGCACTTCAGGTCAGGTGGCATAATCGCCGGTCACCAGCAGCCGGCCGCGGATTTGGCTTCGCAACACAGCTGCCGGAGCCTAGGGTAGCTATGTGCACGACACAGACAGAACGCGCCGGTCCGCCCGTATCATTGTTTGCATCGTTGTATCTACTGCTGACGTTGCAGTTGGCGCAAGTATCTACGGCTCACGCTAGTCGGTGCAGGTATCTGCTGCTGACGTCAAAGTCATTGCAGGTATCTACTGTTGACGTCAGTCATTGCAGATATTTTACTGCTGACGCTGCAGTTGGCGTAGGTATCTACTGCTCACGCTAGTCGGCGTGGGTATCTGCTGCTGACGTCTCAGTCGGCGCGGGTATCTGCTGCTGGCGTCATAGCATGTCAGTGTTGTGCGTCGGGTGGATGCACCGGCCGCCTCAGCGATACGTGCGCCGCTGCCATTCACCCCACGTTTGACCCTCGTAAATGTGTGTGGCATGTGCCTGAGCCACCCCGCCATACGCGCCGGTAGTGCTCTCAATAGGAATCGTATCAAATGCAATCTTGGTGGCTGCTCCGCGGCGGTTTGAGAATATTCGTCTGGCCGTGATCACCAGGTGTTTGATTGGGGGAAGATTGTGTCGGCGATGCAAAAGGGCACGGACACAGATCATGTTCAGTAGTCAGGGTGGGGGAAAGCCAAAGGAATAGTCATTGTCATTGGCGCCCTCCTTTACCCGGGCGTGGGAATATCGTCCGACCGAAGTGCTTGTGAAACCGGTACTTGTTCACCAACGGAAGCCAGCTGGGACTGTGATTACTTCACTATCGCCTCAGCCGCTTGGGTGATGTATCAGGTCAGGAACTGTGATCCAGAGGCCTTGACGTGGAGAGCCAGTTGTGCCCGTCAGCAATCGTCTGCAATATAGATGGGTATTTTGAGGTACGTCTGAGGTTTCCTTCAACGGCGCCAGCTGGGGTGTGCCCGTGGGCACACGACGTACCTGACCAGTCCAGCTGTCGGCCGCAACACCCAGATGCGGCCGTCGCCACAATGGTCCTAGATCGACGTTTGTGAAGTGCTTCGCGGAGTTCGAGATGGATGAAGTAGGGGTAGGATCACGTTGCCACAGTGTCATGTCAATATTCGCCGCCATGCTGCACTGTTTTTGCAGGCTGGATGGAAGCCAAAAGGTGTCCACGTCATCACCCCACACCAAACCAGAGCCGTCGGCGGCCTGGCGACGAATTCTCCTGCAAACGGCCTTCATCTGCTCCCTACTGTATTTCACATCACAACATGGACACTCACTCACACACAAGTCCACGGTGGCTACGAGCTCTTCTTGGGCGCCGAGAAGACGCGCCGCCGCCGCACGTGGCGGCGCGTCTCGCGCGACTGCACGTGCTCGTGCAGCTCGGCGAACGCCTGCCGCTGGTCGTCCTCGGGGATGGAGCGTCGGTACTCCTGCATCAGGTCGTAGCGCTCCCACGGCGTTGACCGCTCGTGGGCGCGCTCGAAGAAGTCGGCGCGCAGATCGGGGGGCAGCACGAGGCCCCGCATGTTGGCGCGCTCCCAGCGCCACGTCCACGGCCGCGGCCGTAGCGGCACCTGGCGCGCACGGGGGTCAGGCGCCACATGTCACTGACACAGGTCACCGACACGGACGGAGGTCAGGCGCCATATGTCACTGACACAGGTCACCGACACGGACGGCGGTCAGGCGCCACATGTCACTGACACCACACAGGTCACCGACACGGACGGAGGTCAGGCGCCACATGTCACTGACACAGGTCACCGACACGGACGGCGGTCAGGCGCCACATGTCACTGACACAGGTCACCGACACGGACGGAGGTCAGGCGCCACATGTCACTGACACAGGTCACCGACACGGACGGCGGTCAGGCGCCACATGTCACTGACACAGGTCACCGACACGGACGGAGGTCAGGCGCCACATGTCACTGACACGACACAGGTCACCGACACGGACGGAGGGCAGAAGGTGTCGACACAGGTCAGTGACACAAACGGGGGTCAGACGGTCAGCCGCCCCAGGCCACTGACACGGGGGAGGGTCAGACGGTGTGTCGACACATGTCACCGACATAGACGGTTGACTCCCAGATAATCTTGCACCCCTCAAGACCTCGAATGACGCTACATACCCCAGTTGCCTGCCACGAAAGGGCAGCGATCTGACTCAAATAATTTGAGTGACTGAAGAGCACTGAAGGCATTAAGCAATGTACGCGTGACGGTCGTGTCCGGTACAGTCGTGACGGTCGTGTCCGGTACAGTCGTGACGGTCGTGTCCGGTTTAGTCGTGACGGTCGTGTACGGTACAGTCGTGACGGTCGTGTCTGGTACAGTCGTGTCTGGTACAGTCGTGTCCGGTACAGTCGTGACGGTCGTGTCCGGTACAGTCGTGACGGTCGTGTCCGGTACAGTCGTGACGGTCGTGTCCGGTACAGTCGTGACGGTCGTGTCTGGTACAGTCGTGTCCGGTACAGTCGTGACGGTCGTGTCCGGTACAGTCGTGACGGTCGTGTCCGGTTTAGTCGTGACGGTCGTGTCCGGTACAGTCGTGACGGTCGTGTCTGGTACAGTCGTGTCGGTCGTGTCAGTACAGTCGTGTCCGGTACAGTCGTGACGGTCGTGTCCGGTACAGTCGTGACGGTCGTGTCCGGTACAGTCGTGACGGTCGTGTCCGGTACAGTCGTGACGGTCGTGTCCGGTACAGTCGTGACGGTCGTGTCCGGTACAGTCGTGACGGTCGTGTCCGGTACAGTCGTGACGGTCGTGTCCGGTTTAGTCGTGACGGTCGTGTCCGGTTCAGTCGTGACGGTCGTGTCCGGTACAGTCGTGACGGTCGTGTCCGGTACAGTCGTGACGGTCGTGTCCGGTTCAATCGTGACGGTCGTGTCCGGTACAGTCGTGACGGTCGTGTCCGGTTCAATCGTGACGGTCCATGGGCGCGAAATGACCCTAATGTCGACGCGCCCCTAAACTCCAATCCACCACCACCAGTCGTGACGGTCGTGTCAATGACAACACACAATTGCATTACACCAATGACACTCCGAAAACATTACGCTCAATGTAGAACAATTTTGTTATATGCTTCGAAAGAAAAAAGACGACCTCGAGCTTTCCAGACAGCTGTCTCCCAAGGCATTTCTTTAAAAAAAGCAATATGAAAATAAATTGCATGACTTCCAAACATTTGTCATACATGAAATCCACCCTGATGGCATCCAGTTAGGCAGACATTCTGTTACCACGAAAATGGCGTGGTAATATTTTGCGTGAATACAAGTTATCGCAGAACAAGGAGATTATGTATACAGCTGCGCATTGGTCCAATCGAATCCAGGACTCACTGTAATGCCATTTCCACTGCATCTTATCTCATGCTCAAACCCGACTTACAACGAGGTGAAACGCTTCTATTCCCCAAACACAGCCACCACTCCGACCTTCCGCCCTCCACATGGCCACTGACCACACCCGAACCCAATCCTTCACTCGTACCCGCCCACCTCACCTAGACCATCACTTCCACACCACGTCACGTCTCCCTCACTGTCTACATTCCCCTCGCCACGCCAGTCCCATTCATGACTTACTCCCTAGGTCCAACACCACACCAAAGTATGGCGCCGTCGACCCCCCCCCCCCTCCACTCCTTGGATCCGTCATCCTGCCCCAGGACACCCGCTCGCTCCTGTCTCTCCGTCCTCAGAGCTCACCTAGACCTCCGCCACCGCGTCCCTATGTCGCCATGGCTCCTGGAGTACGTCCCACCCTGTGCCCCGCCAGTCTGTCCTGAGGCCACCTTACCCTGACGTCATTGAGCGGCACGTGGCCGCGGTGTTCGGCCACCTCGTCATCACCCTGTCCTGAGGCCACCTTACCCTGACGTCATTGAGCGGCACCTGACCGCGGTGTTCGGCCACCTCTGGCTCCACGTCATCACCCTGTCCTGAGGCCACCTTACCCTGACGTCATTGAGCGGCACGTGGCCGCGGTGTTCGGCCACGTCATCACCCTGTCCTGAGGCCACCTTACACGGCACGTATACCCTGTCTGAGGCCACCTTACCCTGACATCATTGAGCGGCACGTGACCGCGGTGTTCGGCCACGTCATCACCCTGTCCTGAGGCCACCTTACCCTGACATCATTGAGCGGCACGTGACCGCGGTGTTCGGCCACGTCATCACCCTGTCCTGAGGCCACCTTACCCTGACATCATTGAGCGGCACCTGACCGCGGTGTTCGGCCACGTCATCACCCCCCCCCACACTGCCCTGACCGCGGTGTTCGGCCACGTCATCACCCTGTCCTGAGGCCACCTTACCCTGACGTCATTGAGCGGCACCTGACCGCGGTGTTCGGCCACCTCCGGCTCCACCCTGTCCTGAGGCCACCTTACCCTGACGTCATTGAGCGGCACCTGACCGCGGTGTTCGGCCACCTCCGCATCACCCTGTCACCCTGACGTCATTGAGCGGCACCTGACCGCGGTGTTCGGCCACGTCATCACCCTGTCCTGAGGCCACCTTACCCTGACGTCATTGAGCGGCACCTGACCGCGGTGTTCGGCCACCTCCGGCTCCACGTCATCACCCTGTCCTGAGGCCACCTTACCCTGACGTCATTGAGCGGCACCTGACCGCGGTGTTCGGCCACGTCATCACCCTGTCCTGAGGCCACCTTACCCTGACGTCATTGAGCGGCACCTGACCGCGGTGTTCGGCCACATCCGGCTCCATGTCGAGCGCCACGGTGCTGTACTCGAGCGGCGCGTCGCGCAGGTAGCGCAGGTCGTCGTCCAGCCGCCGCTCCAGCCGCAGCACCTCCACCTTCTGCACGGTCGGGTTGTAGAGCGGGTAGCAGATCTCCACACCTGCGGCGTCAACACTCATGCATCTGTGCACCTCCACCTTCTGCACGGTCGGGTTGTGGAGCGGGTAGCAGATCTCCACACCTGCGGCGTCAACACTCATGCATCTGTGCACCTCCACCTTCTGCACGGTCGGGTTGTAGAGCGGGTAGCAGATCTCTACACCTGGCTATTGCTTTTTTTACGACACGTCGACTGCTCATGTCATGCATCGTCGCCAATCTCTCACGCCGATTGGCCGTGGGCGAAGACGACCATATAATACACGGAGGACGGCCATACAATACACGGAGGACGGCCATACAGTATACAGAGGACGGCCATACAGTATACAGAGGACGACCATACAATACACGAGATCGAAATACAGAGACGGCCGTACAGTATACAAGGACGGCCATACCATACACGGACGACCATACAATACACGGAGGACGGCCGTACAGTGCACAGAGGACGGCCGTACAGTATACAGAGGACGGCCGTACAGTATACAGAGAACGGCCGTACAGTATACAGAGGACGGCCGTACAGTACACAGAGGACGGCCGTACAGTATACAGAGGACGGCCATACAATACACGGAGGACGGCCGTACAGTATACAGAGAACGGCCATACAATACACAGAGGATTGCCGTACAGTATACAGAGAACGGCCGTACAGTATACAGAGGACGGCCATACCATACACGGACGACCATACAATACACGGAGGACGGCCGTACAGTACACAGAGGACGGCCGTACAGTATACAGAGGACGGCCGTACAGTATACAGAGGACGGCCGTACAGTATACAGAGGACGGCCGTACAGTATACAGAGGACGGCCATACAATACACGGAGGACGGCGTATACAGAGACGGCCGTACAGTAACAACGGCCGTACAGTATACAGAGGACGGCCATACAATACACGGAGGACGGCCGTACAGTATACAGAGGACGGCCATACCATACACGGAGGGCGACCATACAATACACGGAGGACGGCCGTACAGTATACAGAGGACGGCCATACAATACACGGAGGACGGCCGTACAGTACACAGAGGACGGCCATACCATACACGGAGGGCGACCATACAATACACGGAGGACGGCCGTACAGTACACAGAGGACGGCCATACAGTATACAGAGGACGGCCGTACAGTAAGAGGACGGCCATACAATACACGGAGGACGGCCGTACAGTACACAGAGGACGGCCATACAGTATACAGAGGACGGCCGTACAGTATAGAGGACGGCCATACAATACACGGAGGACGGCCGTACAGTATACAGAGGACGGCCATACCATACACGGAGGGCGACCATACAATACACGGAGGACGGCCGTACAGTATACAGAGGACGGCCGTACAGTACACAGAGGACGGCCATACCATACACGGAGGACGACCATAAAATACACGGAGGACGGCCGTACAGTATACAGAGAACGGCCGTACAGTATACAGAGGACGACCATACAATATACAGAGGGCGACCATAAATACACGGAGGACGGCCGTACAGTATACAGAGGACGGCCATACCATACACGGACGACCATACAATACACGGAGGACGGCCGTACAGTACACAGAGGACGGCCGTACAGTACACAGAGGACGGCCGTACAGTATACAGAGGACGGCCATACAATACACGGAGGACGGCCGTACAGTATACAGAGGACGGCCATACAATACACAGAGGATTGCCGTACAGTATACAGAGAACGGCCGTACAGTATACAGAGGACGGCCATACATACAGGAGACCATAAATAACGGAGGACGGCCGTACAGTACACAGAGGACGGCCGTACCATACACGGAGGACGGCCGTACAGTATACAGAGGACGGCCGTACCATACACGGAGGACGGCCGTACAGTATACAGAGGACGGCCGTACAGTACACGGAGGACGGCCGTACAGTACACAGAGGACGGCCGTACAGTATACAGAGGACGGCCATACCATACACGGAGGGCGACCATACAATACACGGAGGACGGCCGTACAGTACACAGAGGACGGCCGTACCATACACGGAGGACGGCCGTACAGTATACAGAGGACGGCCGTACAGTATACAGAGAACGGCCGTACAGTATACAGAGGACGGCCGTACAGTATACAGAGGACGGCCGTACAGTATACAGAGGACGGCCGTACAGTATACAGAGGACGGCCGTACAGTATACAGAGGACGGCCGTACAGTATACAGAGGACGGCCGTACAGTATACAGAGGACGGCCGTACAGTATACAGAGGACGGCCGTACAGTACACAGAGGACGGCCGTACAGTATACAGAGGACGGCCGTACAGTATACAGAGGACGGCCGTACAGTACACAGAGGACGGCCGTACAGTATACAGAGGACGGCCGTACAGTATACAGAGGACGGCCATACAATACACGGAGGACGGCCGTACAGTACACAGAGGACGGCCATACAATACACGGAGGACGGCCGTACAGTATACAGAGGACGGCCATACCATACACGGAGGGCGACCATACAATACACGGAGGACGGCCGTACAGTATACAGAGGACGGCCGTACCATACACGGAGGGCGACCATACAATACACAGAGGACGGCCGTACAGTATACAGAGGACGGCCGTACAGTATACAGAGGACGGCCATACAATACACGGAGGACGGCCGTACAGTACAAAGGATGGCCATACAATACACGGAGGACGGCCGTACAGTACACAGAGGACGGCCATACATACACGGACGACCATACAATACACGGAGGACGGCCGTACAGTACACAGAGGACGGCCGTACCATACACGGAGGGCGACCATACAATACACGGAGGACGGCCGTACAGTATACAGAGAACGGCCGTACAGTATACAGAGGACGGCCGTACAGTATACAGAGGACGGCCGTACAGTATACAAAGAACGGCCGTACAGTATACAGAGGACGGCCATACAATACGCAGAGTACGGCCTAACAGTATACAGAGGTCGCCCGTACAGTATACAGAGGACAACCATACAATATACGAAGGACGACCATACAACACACGGAGGACGGCCATACAATACACGGAGGACGGCCGTAGAGTATACAGAGGACGCCTGTACAGTATACAGAGGACGGCCATACAATACATGGAGGACGGCCGTACAGCGCGCAGCGGACTCACCCTGCTGGTCAATGGCGTTGCGCAGTGTCATGGTGGCCCGTAGTCCGTGGCCCTCGCGCAGTATGCAGATGCCAACGAAGCGGCTGAGCTTCCCCGGAGCCTGCGGGTCCGACACCGTCACCGCCACGATACTGCCTGGGAACAGGGGACGGACACTGTCACGGCCAGGGTGCTGCCTGGGAACAGGGGGACGAACACTGTCACGGTCAGGGACGGACACCGTCACCGCCATGATACTGCCTGGGAACAGGGGGACGGACACTGTCACGGCCAGGGTGCTGCCTGGGAATAGGGGGACGAACACTCACGGTCAGGGACGGACACCGTCACCGCCATAATACTGTCTGGGAACAGGGGGACGGACACTGTCACGGCCAGGGTGCTGCCTGGGAACAGGGGGACGAACACTGTCACGGTCAGGGACGGACACCGTCACCGCCATGATACTGTCTGGGAACAGGGGGACGGACACTCACGGTCAGGGACGGACACCGTCACCGCCATAATACTGTCTGGGAACAGGGGGACGGACACCATCACGGTCAGGGTACTGCCTGGGGGACGGACATTGTCACAGTCAGGGTATTTCCTCTGTGACAAATACCGTCACCGCCGTGGCACTTCCCGGCGGCCGAACATGTGCGGGTGGACAGCAGACCAACGTCACACCGGCACGTGGTGATTGGATCACAACCGTAGCGGCGGACAGGACCACCGACCGGCCCACAGCCCGCTGACAGGACCACCGACCAGCCCACAGCCCGCTGACAGGACCACCGACCGGCTCACAGCCCGCTGACAGGACCACCGACCAGCCCACAGCCCGCTGCCAGGACCACCGACCGGCCCACAGCCCGCTGCCAGGACCACCGACCGGCCCACAGCCCGCTGACAGGACCACCGACCACCTACAGCCCGCTACAGACCACCGACCGCCCCAAGCCCGCTGGCAGGACCACCGACCGCCCACAGCCCGCTGCCAGGACCACCGACCACCCACAGCCCGCTGACAGGACCACCGACCGCCCTACAGCCCGCTGGCAGGACCACCGACCGCCCCACAGCCCGCTGCCAGACCACCGACCACCCCACAGCCCGCTGACAGGACCACCGACCGGCCCACAGCCCGCTGACAGGACCACCGACCGGCCCACAGCCCGCTGCCAGGACCACCGACCGCCCCACAGCCCGCTGACAGGACCACCGACCGCCCACAGCCCGCTGCAGACCACCGACCGGCCCACAGCCCGCTGACAGGACCACCGACCGCCCCACAGCCCGCTGCCAGGACCACCGACCACCCCCACAGCCCGCTGCCAGAACCACCGACCGCAAGCCCACAGCCCGCTGCCAGGACCACCGACCGGCCCACAGCCCGCTGCCAGGACCACCGACCGGCCCACAGCCCGCTGACAGGACCACCGACCACCCCACAGCCCGCTGCCAGGACCACCGACCACCCCACAGCCCGCTGACAGGACCACCGACCACCCCACAGCCCGCTGACAGGACCACCGACCACCCCACAGCCCGCTGCCACGACCACCGACCGCCCTACAGCCCGCTGACAGGACCACCGACCGGCCCACAGCCCGCTGCCAGGACCACCGACCGGCCCACAGCCCGCTGACAGGACCACCGACCGCCCCACAGCCCGCTGCCAGGACCACCGACCGGCCCACAGCCCGCTGACAGGACCACCGACCACCCCACAGCCCGCTGACAGGACCACCGACCACCGACCAGCCACAGCCCGCTGCCAGGACCACCGACCGCTCACAGCCCGCTGCCAGGACCACCGACCGCCCCACAGCCCGCTGCCAGGACCACCGACCGGCCCACAGCCCGCTGACAGGACCACCGACCGCCCCACAGCCCGCTGCCAGGACCACCGTCCGGCCCACAGCCCGCTGACAGGACCACCGACCGGCCCACAGCCCGCTGACAGGACCACCGACCACCCCACAGCCCGCTGCCAGGACCACCGACCGGCCCACAGCCCGCTGACAGGACCACCGACCACCCCACAGCCCGCTGCCAGGACCACCGACCACCCCACAGCCCGCTGCCACAACCACCGACCGCACACAGCCCGCTGCCAGGACCACCGACCGGCCCACAGCCCGCTGCCAGGACCACCGACCGGCCCACAGCCCGCTGACAGGACCACCGACCAGCCCACAGCCCGCTGCCAGGACCACCGACCACCCCACAGCCCGCTGCCAGGACCACCGTCCGGCCCACAGCCCGCTGCCAGGACCACCGACCGCCCTACAGCCGCTGCCGGCATCCACTCACCCACGTAGAACTCTGGTATCTCCAGCTGAGCGCGCCTGCGCAGCATGTCGGCCCGCTCGAGCCGCTCCGCCAGTCGATGGCGTCGGCTCATGTCCGGGTCGGGCAGGAACTCGGGGAACACGAACCTGGCCGCCCGACAGCAGGTCGTCAGTCCAGCCTTGGCGCGCACCAAACGCTGCGGCTACCCAGCGGGCCGGCTGCACGCTGGCTACACGGGGCGGGGTACAGCTGTGGCGCGCACCAACCGCTGCGGCTACCCAGCGGACCAGCTACACGCTGGCTGCACGGGGCGGGGTACAGCTGTGGCGCGCACCAACCGCTGCGGCTACCCAGCGGGCCGGCTGCACGCTGGCTACACGGGGCGGGGTACAGCTGTGGCGCGCACCAAGCGCTGCGGCTACCCAGCGGGCCGGCTGCACGCTGGCTACACGGGGCGGGGTACAGCTGTGGCGCGCACCAAGCGCTGCGGCTACCCAGCGGGCCGGCTGCACGCTGGCTACACGGGGCGGGGTACAGCTGTGGCGCGCACCAAACGCTGCGGCTACCCAGCGGGCCGGCTGCACGCTGGCTACACGGGGCGGGGTACAGCTGTGGCGCGCACCAAACGCTGCGGCTACCCAGCGGGCCGGCTGCACGCTGGCTACACGGGGCGGGGTGCAGCTGTGGCGCGCACCAAACGCTGCGGCTACCCAGCGGGCCGGCTGCCGGGGCGGGGTAAGCTGTGGCGCGCACCAACCGCTGCGGCTACCCAGCGGACCAGCTACACGCTGGTTACACGGGCGGGGAGCTGTGGCGCGCACCAACGCTGCGGCTACCCAGCGGGCCGGCTCAGCTGGCTAACGGGCTTGGCTACCAGCGGGCCGGCTGCACACTGGCTACACGGGGCGGGGTGCAGCTGTGGCGCGCACCAAACGCTGCGGCTACCCAGCGGGCCGGCTGCACGCTGGCTACACGGGGCGGGGTACAGCTGTGGCGCGCACCAACGCTGCGGCTACCCAGCGGGCCGGCTGCACGCTGGCTACACGGGGCGGGGTACAGCTGTGGCGCGCACCAAGCGCTGCGGCTACCCAGCGGGCCGGCTGCACGCTGGCTACACGGGGCGGGGTACAGCTGTGGCGCGCACCAACCGCTGCGGCTACCCAGCGGGCCGGCTGCACACTGGCTACACGGGGCGGGGTGCAGCTGTGGCGCGCACCAAACGCTGCGGCTACCCAGCGGGCCGGCTGCACGCTGGCTACACGGGGCGGGGTGCAGCTGTGGCGCGCACCAACCGCTGCGGCTACCCAGCGGGCCGGCTGCACACTGGCTACACGGGGCGGGGTACAGCTGTGGCGCGCACCAACCGCTGCGGCTACCCAGCGGGCCGGCTGCACACTGGCTACACGGGGCGGGGTACAGCTGTGGCGCGCACCAAACGCTGCGGCTACCCAGCGGGCCAGCTGTGTAAGCAGTGCGCACAACTGTTGTAATGCGATTTGTTATTCTTACATTTATGTGAGCCAATGCATAGGACATTGTTGGTTGTTCTTTAAGTGAACCTCTCCAAAGCTCACACAGGAGCGTCGAAATTTGAGCAATGAAGAGCCCCCTATGGATAGTCTGGCAATTACATTTTGTCCACTCTGAAGTCCCTGCATGTGAAAAACTGTCTGGAGACCATGATAAACCATAATAAACCACAGTACAGTAGTCATGAAGTGGTCTTAAGTATACAGTATACATGACACTCATTGTTTGTATGCAGTACACACGGCGCTCATTATTTGCAATGCCATGAAGTGGTCTGAGATATATGCACCATATATATATATATATACACAGCACAGTACATATTGATCACCTATAATCGGGCAGAGACATCTGTGCCGGCTGAGACGGCGTCTGAGCTGGCTGTAGCGGCTGGCCCGGCGGTGCAGCAGCTCCAGGATCGAACGGCTCGGCTCTGGAGGCGACGTGTCTCGCAGCAGCTGAAACATCAGCACAACATGGCTACCATGCACACAGGCATAAACGTGCACAGATGGTAAAATGACACACACACTGCCCATTCTGATTAATTCACAGCCATGCACATTTCACCCATATGATGAACACGACTCGAGTCGGCCGACATTTATGACCACGGAACTACGCCGAACTGAATGAATGTTGAAAAGGGATTATGCCATATGAAGTACATCATGACTGGGGGAGCAGCATTCCCAAAGTGATCGGGAAGGGGTAAATATAACCATCATGGCAATATGTCCATGAACGTGAGCATTTTATCTCAAGTTAATCCTCATAAATATTGAGAAAGCAAATTACCCCCCAAATATGGAATGTTTTACCTCTGCTGGAACAGCCACATTTTTTCGGACGTAACTAGGGTTGGATGCACACCACTGGGCAGTAGCTCTGCAATTTGAATAAATCACAGAAGACCACCAGACAGTAAGCAACAGTTTGTTGTTTGTGTGTTTATTGGGTGGTTCACGATGCACTTTATGCACATTTACGGCCAATGGCGCCACCCACACTGTTTCGCCGGTGGGCCGTAGGATTGGGAAAATGTCCTGAGTAGACACTGGTGTCGAACCCGGGAACTTTGGTACCCATACCCCGACACCTTAACCACCCTGCCATCCCCGCCCCTAAGCAACAGTTAAATAACAAGCCAGCAATACCATAATATGTGTCCAGGGTGCTAAAACTTAAACATATACACTTTATATATATATATATCCAACAGAAATGTCATATTTTGCAATGGAAGCTAATGATTAGGCTTCTGAAGAATCTTCTGACAATAATCCTAGACATATTTATAAATGAACAGCTCTATATGAGCTGGGCAGTGGTGGATATAGAAAGTACATTAAATGACTGATATATTTATTCTAGTTGTAGTTTTCGTATCAAAGAATGTGCACCTGATCTGACTGCATATCCACCACAATCTCTTAATATTTACTTGTCACTTGGCAATACATGGAACAAGCTCACAGTAGAAAGTTCCTAGTGGGCACAGGGGCAGATCCAGTAATATAATCTGGCGTTTGTCTGGATGGCACCATTTTCTCCATTGGGCACCACTGTACATATCCCTGGAGGTGTGTCCTCCAGGAAAAATGCCATATCCATCCCTGATTGAGGAAGAGGGACAGCCTCAGGCATTGGTCATTGCACATTACTGCCATATTAATGGGGGTAGGAGCTTGGTTGACCATACATTAACCCTGTTGGCCCCACATCTCCAATGGACACATTGGCACTCTCCTGCCATAATTAAACTGCAGAGCCTTGGCTGTGCATGGATGTGGTTGCTTAACATTTAAGTGCATACATAACAAACACTGGAGGAGTTTTCCATGCTTCTCATGGGGATGAATATTTTAGACGCTCACCATCCAACAAAACACAACCCAGTCAAATGTCGGATGTTTCAGGCACAGAGTGAATATTTATCATGTGGAGGGCACATTTCCTTGGAGCATCTTTTGGTGAAAAATCACTGAGTGGGGGAGGGGATGAACTCTATCTCCTATTTTCATCTTAAATTGACACCCTTTTCTCTAAAAGGAGTGACTTCTGCTGAAAATCCATTCAACAGGGGGAGGGAATGGGGCATGCACCCCATCATTCAAGGAAGGGCCTATGCCAGCCAGATGGGCACCACCTTTTCATGGAAATGAGCAAATGCCTCCAGTGCCAACCCTCTGTATCCATTCCTGGTGTATTTGCTAGCAATGCCTCACAAAGCCCCAGTGGCCTGCTGACAGTGGCCCATTGTCAGCTGGCTCATGTAAACCAGACATATGTTGATATTCCAGGTTAGTTGCCTGATGTTGGGTCAAGAGCAGCCAGATGTTGGCATGCCTCTTATAAGATGCTGAGGTCACCCCATACATACCAACACTGGAATGTTTACTGGCTGTCTATCCTGGTGTTGTGTTCTTGGCACTGGCTGGCTAAATGTTTGAACCAAATCCAATCTGCATCTATCCCAAATGCTGTGCACCCTGGTGTACATCAGGAAGTGAGCAGAAACAGTGCTGCACCAGCACTCAGCAGCTGTCTGATGTTCACCAGCATGGACAGGCTGCTACTTCTCAACACCTTTGGCTGGAGAAAACCATATGTACCTAGCCAGTGTCTGTGTAATATGCATAAGTAATACACATCATCATTTTTGGTCACATCAAAGCATAGAAACAAAGAAGTGAGCAATGGATGGCACCGCAAGACAGGGAGTTGTGATCAGCTCAGCTTTGTCTCTCATAACTCACAGGAGTAATGTGCCTTCCTTTCACTGTTGGTCTCAGCACAATGCTAGGCAAAATGAAAAACACAAATAATTCATGCTTCACCCTCAGCTCAGAGCGCACACCTACCTACATACGCAGCCAATTCCCTGCACAATACTGACCCAACACCACTACCTCACATGCAGTAGGAATAGACAGTGGTGCACAAAGGATCAGTCAAGGTCTTGTGTTTGCAGCATGGCACTGTTAAGTTCAAAGTTGCTAATGTCTATGAAGTCATTAAAAAAAATACCTTACATTGATTGGTTGAAAAACAGTTTTCGTAACAGAAAATGCTAACACAGAAAATTCCAATCGGAGGCCTCCGCTGCACTCCTGAAGTGTCTCTTAAAACAGTCAGTTTTTCCCACTATAGGGTGGCTCGAAAGCAGGCTTCTGGAGACTCACCGGCCAAATTTGTAGCAACCGGAGGCCACTATATCCAGTGCACAGGCGCAAAGTTTGGCACATTGTCATCGGCGTTTTCGCTGGTTGTGGTTTCGTGTGGTGTGTGTTGGGTTGCTGTCTGTGTGCTTGATGGTACGAAAAGTGTATAGTTATTTGGTAGCCATAAGTAGAATAACATGTTTGGTGGATATTTTCTTCAATCTTGTATTACATTTTTTGTGGTATTTTTGTTCCTTCTGCATGTTTGTGTCAGAGTACATGTGGAGCCCATTCTATCCAGAATGAATCCAGAGTGCAAAAATGTTTTAAGAGATGAAATATCTTAAGAAGTGCCTTAATTCCCACCCTGGTACTAGGCAAAGGCCCTCCTCCATTTTCCCCACTGCTCAAGCTGTGTAGGATGCCAAGGACAGCAGATGAATGACAAATTAGGATAGTAGATGAAGATGCAGGAGTAGCAACAGGAGAGATGCAAACCCACAATCTTTCAATTGTGAGATGGGTAACATACCCCTAGACTACCTGTCCCTTGCAGACAAAGGTTGATTGTTTCAAAATACCACCAGCTTTTTGTTATTTACCCACCAAACAAGATGCAAATGTGCAAAGGCTTGTGTTTGGGAAACACATCCTGTTTGGATATGCCACTCTTCCCCTGCCTGCAATATCAAAGAAATAAATTTCCCCACATAAAATGCTACTCTTATTCTTGAATAAAAACATGTGGGCAATAGATCCAAACACTAACCATTCCGGCAGCATCCTCTCACAATTCTTGCAAAGTATGTTGAGCATAGGACAGACATCATATATACTTTGACTTGATTGGTATCTTTAACCTGGACACAGTGAACACTCAGCACCGCTATGGAATTCCAGTGGATATTTCACTTAATGATCACTAGTGGAGAGATGTTAGCTACTTTATAAGAGGGCTTCGAACACGCCTATTATACCGAAACACGCATGTATCTTGAATACACCTACGGCTCCGAACCAAAACTCAAATACAAAGTAAAGCCAAAATAACTATATAGCGCTTCACACATCACCAGGACCCAGCCCAGGACCACTTCTGATTTTACGTCCCTCCGAGAAAAGCCGTGGATCACAGGTAAAGACATCGGACCAAAAATATCGTAGAGTTGTCGTGACGTAAGAAAATCATACTGCCACTCACTTCATGTGCCTCAGATGGCTTGCTGTTAAGTATCTCGGGGAAATCTTGATTAACGAGTGCTGAAATATCTCAATTGCGTGAGGCCGTAATTGACGTGACCGTTGGATGGACACAGAATAGGCTGCATTGACGTGACTGGCGGATACAGGACAGTCCATATTGACGTGGCCGTCGGGCAGATACAGCATAGTCTTTTCTTTATTGACGTGACCGGCGGACACATGATAGTCTGTACTGATGTGACAGGCGGACACAGGATAGTATGTATTGATGTGACCAGCGGACACAGGATATTCTGTATTGACGTGACCGGCGGATACAGGATAGTCTGTATTGACGTGACCGTCGGACAGATACAGGATAGTCTGTATTGATGTGACCGGCGGACACATGATAGTTTGACTTGACGTGACCGGCAGACTGACACAGGATAGTCTGTATTGATGTGACCGGCGGATGCAGGATAGTCTGTATTGACGTGACCGACTGACACAGGATAGTCTGTATTCACGTGTCCGTCGGACGGATACAGAATAGGGTGTATTGAAGATGGCATTGTATTGAAACTGGGAGCCGACGACTGGGACGCATGTCGCTGTCAGCGGCAGCACCAGGCGTGTACACTTGACATCATTCGAGGTCAGCGGCCTCTCAGCTCGGGTAGAACTGGCACGGTGGAGTGCAGCTGTCAGGGCTAGCGACACTGCCAGCGGCCTCTCAGCTCGGGTAGAACTGGTACGGTGGAGTGCAGCTGTCGGGGCTAGCGACACCGCCAGCGACCTCTCAGCTCGGGTAGAACTGGTACTGTGGAGTGCAGCTGTCAGAGCTGGCGACACCGCTAGCGGCCTGCTGTGCCCGAACCAAACAGGCATGAATAGATGGATGGACGGAGTGTAGCTTTACGACGCACTCAGCAGTTGAGACCATGTGGCGTCGCCTGGCTCATCCTGCCAGGAAGGGCGGGCATCGCGTGGAAGCGAACCCCGTACCTCTGGCGTGCTAGACGCTCAGCTTAACCCGTCCCGTCCCGTCTCGGGGGGGGGGGGGTCTTCAACCGCCCCCTTCAGATTTTTCGCGGATAGCGGACAAACGGCGCACGGCAGCGCGCCCAAATTTAGCATACCTTTTCCCACATCAATTTGACATGCTGATTCAAAATCTTTAGGTCAGGTCATCTAGGAGCAAGGCGTTAGTCAAGGTCTAGAGGTCGTCTCCAAAAAAGTTCAACCAGTCGTCACGCTTTAACGGATACAGATATTTTAATGAAACTTTTAGCGTTCGCTTATCTTTACGGATGCAACAAAACGTACGAGTTGAATTTGTGATTTTTTCGTTTTTGACTACATATAAATTTTGCGTATTTGCCAAATTGCAGTTCAAATACAGGATTCTGGCTAAAGTAAGCATTTTTTATTAGGGCAAGTTGACTTCCAACAACGTTTCTCGGTCTGCTCCAACCATTGAAAAATACAAATTAATGAAAACATGAAAACTCAAAATTTGAAAGTAAAAAATAATACAATTTTAATTTTTGGGGGGCCAAAAAAACTATCGCCCTGGTCGATTTCGTTGTCCTTTTCTCATTCCAAATAAATTTTGTTTTTTCATATATGCTCAAAAATGAACTCCCCAGAGTCAAAAACATAATGTAAGTCGTGAAAAGTCGTGAAAATCTAGCCCCCCCTGGGGACGTCACTTTTGGGGGAATTGTTCTTGGAGGGTGGACTCTGACCCTACTCGTCGAGCGCTTTCCGATGACACCTTTTTCGTTTTTGTGCGATGCTTAGTTTAGATTTTAGAGGGGGTCTTTATCCGCCCCCCCCCCCCCCCCCCCCCCCCCCCCCACCCACTCCCACCCCCCAGAGACGGGGTGGGAGGATTTGACCGGAAAGACGGCGCGGGTTAACCACTGAGCTACCGACGTCAGGACCAGGCCGGCATGGATCGGACCGGGCCAACAGGGATCAGACCAGACCGCCAAGGATCGGACCAGACTGATAGGGGTCGGACCAGACCGGCAGGGATCGAACCTGGACGGCAGGGATCGGATCAGACCGGCAAGTATCGGACCAGACTGGTAGGGGTCGGACCAGATCAACAAGGGTCGGACCAGACTGGTAGGGGTCGGACCAGACTGGTAAGGGTCGGACCAGGACGGCAGGGGTCGGACCAGACCGGCAGGGATCGGACCAGGCCGGCAAGGGTCGGACCAGATCGGCAAGGGTCGGACCAGACTGGTAGGGGTCGGACCAGATCGACAAGGGTCGGACCAGACTGGTAGGGGTCGGACCAGACTGGTAGGGGTCGGACCAGACTGGTAGGGGTCGGACCAGACTGGTAGGGGTCGGACCAGGCCGGCAAGGGTCGGACCAGACCGGCATTGATCGGACCAGACCGGCAGAGATCGGACCAGATCGACAAGGGTCGGACCAGACCGGCAGGTGTCGGACCAGACCGGCAGGGGTCGGACCAGATCGACAAGGGTCTGACCAGATCGACAAGGGTCGGACCAGACTGGCAGGTGTCGGACCAGACTGGCAGGGGTCGGACCAGACCGGCAGGGGTCGGATCAGACTGACAGGTGTCGGACCAGACCGGTGCCGACAGCGCTCCACATCTGTATCGCAGGGTAGCCCCCAGTATCGGCACCAGGGGGGGCGTCCTGATCCTGGCGTCCGGCCAGCGCGGCTGCGCTGCCGCTGGTTGTCGGCGGCTGGCCTGACCGTCATGGCTGCGGTGCCGTTGGTCAACACTGGTTGCTGCCGCTGGTTGACGCTGGTTGACGATGGTTGTCGCCACTGGTTAGTGGTGGTTGTCGCCGCCGGTTAATGGCGGTTGTCGCCGCTGGTTAATGGTTGTCGTCGCCGTTGGTTAGTGCGCGGCTACAACCACCATGGTGGTTGTAGCCGCTGGTTGATGCTGATTATTACCGCTGGTTGACGCTGTTTGACGCTGGTTGGCTCTGGTTGTTGCCGCTGGTTGATGCTGGTTGCTATCGCTGGTTGACGCTGGTTGACGCTGGTTGACGCATCTGGTTGACGGCAGCGGTGGTCGGATTGGTGGTGATGGCTTGGACTGCTCTGGAGATGTGTGAGACCAATGATAATGCAACGTTACTGATATATAGGTGGCAAGTTGCAACCTTTGTATGAGTTCGAAAGTGCGTCGTAATCGTTTCTTAAAACTTGATTCCCTGCAGGGATTCCCTGCAGGGATTCCCTGCAGGGAGCACGGCCACCATGGTGACCGTGCTCCTAATTATCACAACTGCTACTATGTCCGAGGGGTCGGCCACCGAATTCTCGAAGGAACAGAAAAGTGCACCGGAGATCATGCTTTGTTGGCATCGGAGAAAAAGCGCATTGTGCATGGCACAGGGAATCCCCCTCGCATGCTTCTGAATCGCGACTGCTCGGCAAATTTAGTGAAAGTTATGTGTGCCAAATTAGCGAAAATTGCATGTGTGCGCGCAGGGGGTAAGCAGGCCTCAGCTCAAACTAAAGGAGGTGCTTTCAAAATGTCGTGGGTATTCCCGACAGCAGCCCGATACGCAGAATACTTCGTGTTCTGCTTGAATACATTTTTTCACCTTATACAGTGTGCAAATGTTATTTAATGTGAAGTTAAATTCAGTTGCATCTGCATTCTTTTGCGCCCTACCAAGCCACAGTTACGAGAGCTGCTCCCAATCCTTTTGCTGGGCTAATCATTTCGATGAGCTCAAATAATTGTCATTCTATTGACTATGCTTCCATTTAAAACTGCATGGAAATTTGACATAATAGCATAATGGAAAGGGCGCCAGCGGGGTTCGCTGGAGTCAGTCCGGTTAATTGCTCAAGACATTCAGAATACATGTCGAAAAATGAGTGAGTACTTATTCCACACTTCCGAGGTGTCCTCGCGGTTATCAACACTAGTACTGTGTCAGTAGTGACTAGTAAGAACAGCAAGACCACTGGTAGCTATCGGCAAAGAAAAGAGCAGATGGAGAACACCTCGGCGTTCAAATTGGCCACACACACGTGCAAAGCTTCGTCGCTTCCAGACGCTGTATTTATCTCCACGACTTTCGCAGTCCAGGTGAGACAATTGTGACTAGGAAATAACAGCATCTGACGGACAGCTGCAGCGGCCAGCTCAATGCAAACAACTCGGCAGCTCAA
The DNA here is from genome assembly GCA_034440575.1 of Imbricaverruca yamaguchii. NCBI lineage: Eukaryota > Metazoa > Arthropoda > Thecostraca > Neoverrucidae > Imbricaverruca > Imbricaverruca yamaguchii. The sequence goes on along the minus strand of JAOTOL010001528.1, from coordinate 1,431,898 downwards.
CAGCTATCACCAGCTCAAAAACATCATTTTTCAGAGTGCTTAGCATCAGGGCGGTATCTTAAGAGCAACGAGGAGCATCTGCAGATACCGTCATCCTCTACAGATGCCGTCATCCTCTGCAGATGGCGTCATCCTCTGCGCCGCTTCTCCAAACACCACAATTCACCAAGTTGTCACCGCATCGCATCGACACCATCACTTCACCAATCGTCACTACGCCACCGGTGGAAAACATCGCCACGCTCCTGCGCCATCGATGGCAATCGCCATGCATTAGCGCCATCTATAGCCACCACGCTGCGACACGAGCGCCACCTTTAAACACGGCACGGAGCCACCAGCGCCATCTGTATTAGTTCATCTCGCCATCGGGCGCGACGTGTGTTCAGAAGTCGGTGCCGGCGTCGGCGATGTAGCGGCTGGCTTCCGGCGACATGTGCAGCACGCCGGGTGCCACCCGGTAGCCGCTGTAGTTGTTGGGCAGCGCACGACCCTGGAAGCCAGCTGAAACAGGCCGGAAAACCATGGTGAGATAGATCTACACACAGGCCGGGGAACCATGGTGAGATAGATCTACGCACAGGCCGGGGAACCATGGTGAGGTAGATCTACACACAGGCCGGGAAACCATGGTGAGATAAACTTTGCCAGCGTGCCACACACAGGTCGGTAAGCCATGGTGAAATGTCAGTGTGAGATGCCAGTGTACCATGCACATGGTACAGCTCAAGTTCGAGCTCCTCGGTGAGATTTCACGGTACCATGGCCAGGAAACCATGGTGAGACGTCAGCGTACCACGCACAGGCCGAGAAGCCATGGTGAGATGTCAGTGTGCTATGCACATACCTGGGAAACCATGGTGAGATGTCGGTGTGCCATACACATGGTACAGCTCAAGTTCGAGCTGCTCGGTGAGATCTCACTGTACCATACACAGGCCAGGAAACCATGGTGTGCCATGCACAGGCCGGGAAATGATGGTGATATGTCAGTGTGTCGTATACAGGCCCGGAAACCATGGTGAGATGTAGTATGCCATGCACAGGCCGGGAAACCATGGTGAGAGGTCGGTGTGCCATGCATAGGCCTGGAGTCCATCAGACAACCCACCACACCACACCACACTGCACTGATGACACCAACACCACTACACCACACTGCACTGGTGCTATCAACACCACCACACCACACTACACTGGTGCCATCGACACCACCACGTTACACTGGTGCCATCGACACCGCCAATGGCGGGGTTACCGGCAGAAGGCAGCCGGGGCGCCATTTCGCTGCCGGCTATTCTGGGTCAGTGGACGTTGGCGATCGCATCTGAGTTCACAAGAGGGGCAGGGCAGAGCCTGAAGACGGGGGGGGGGGGCGGCCGAGCTGACCCAGACTCAACAGCACCTGCTGCCAAGGTCATCACAGCGGCGCCTATGGGGAGTGGGGCGGGGCCAGAGCGCGTCACGGGGGTCCTCCCAGATCGAGCCGAATCAGCTCCGTCCGGTAGATAACATAACGGGCGTAATATCAGTGTCATTTGTATTCATTTACGCAAGATTATGCGATCAGAAGTGGCACGTTGTACACCTGCCTGGCACACGTACTTTTAGGAAAAGAACGACGGTATCTGCCCGCGTTTGCAGCAGTATCCATGGATATTTCTGACAAAAGCGTAGTACATCGACACAAATGTCGTGTAGATTTGCGAAATAATGTACATATGCACATGCGAATGTTAGATGAGAAAATGATGCTGAAAACGTTTCGGAGTGTATTAACAGCGCTTATGACGTGCCGGGGGTATTCACAGCCCTGAAAACGTCCCGAGAAGTTTTCACAGCAATGATACCTATCCGGGAGGCATTGCCAGCATAGCACAGGTGGCCAATCACATGTCCAAGTCCACAAAAAGAACCACAATGCTGTGATCGGTGGTGTCGCCAATTACATTTATGGTACGAACCGGAGGGGTACGACTGTCAAAAGGGGTATGGCGATCGGAGGGGATACGGCTGTCGGGTAGGTGGGGGGTGGGGATATAGCTTTCGGGAGGGGGAGGGTACGGCTGTCGGTGGGATGTCCGTTGGAGGGGGTATGTTTGTCAGGGGTTTGGATACGGTTGTCAAAGGAATATGGCTCTCGGTGGGGTATGGCTGTCGGAAGGGGTACGGCTGTTGGAGGGGTATGTCTATCGGGGGGCATGTCTGTCGAAAGGGGCATGCTTCTCGTGGGTGGGGGTATGGCTGTCGCAGTGATGTGGCTGTCGGAGGGGTACGGCTGTCGGAGGGGTATGGCTGTCGAAGGGGTATGGCTGTCGGAGGGGCTATTGGAGGGTGTAGCTGTCGGAGGCATGTCATGAAATGATGACCACATCACCCAAGGTCAGGACTGGCGGAAAATAGATGTCTGTCAGCCACGGCGCAAGACAGGCAGAGTAATCTTGAAATCGAATACTTTGACAAAAGGTAGAAGCCACGGGATAAGGCATCCTCACGTCGTTGCATACGATCTGAACACTGAACAGCTTTCCCAGATGGCAACCGTGCAAGAAAGCGCCGTGGTGCGACGTCTACGGAGGGTCTGAGGAGAGTCTAAGAGACCAAGGCTCATTAGTGGTCTGCTCCACGTACAGTTTGGGGTATATTTGTGATGGTTAGGAACGGCCAAACCTGGAGTATATTTGTGATGTTTAGGAACGGGCAAATCTGTGGTATATTTGTGATGGTTAGGAACGGGCAAATCTGGAGTATATTTTTGACGGGTAGGAACGGGCAAATCTGGAGAATATTTGTGGTGGGTAAGAACGTAGAGATTTGGAGTACATTTGCGACGGGTAGGAACGGACAAATATGTGATACATTTGTGACGGGTAGGAACGGGCAAATCTGGAGTATGTTTGTGACGGTTAGGAACGGGCAAATCTGTGGTATATTTGCGACGGGTAGGGACGGGCAAATCTGTGGTATATTTGCGATGGGTAGGAACGGGCAAAGCTCGTGTACATTATTGATGGGCAGTCTGTGTTATTCTGGTAGCGGACCTACACACGGCTACACAGGAGTGGCCTCTTCTATGCTGGTATCGGACCTATACAGGGGGGCCGGATAGGTGTCACTCTAGTAGCTAAACATGCTCAAAAGACCCTTTTGTATTATCATTTTGTAATCTTTCCTTAGTCGTCCAAGTCGCTTTCTTCCATGGAACATGATAATGATGGCATTAAAGTTATCGAAGGTGTGTAGGAGGGGCGGGGAGGCCGTTGCTACTCTACCTCTCTTTGTCGTCACTAGTGAATGCTGTGTGTGTTCGTCTCTCTACCTGGCACAGCTGACGACAGTAGTAGACTGTAGACACGAACCTGGACAGTTTTTCCTGCTCAGTTTGGGGGTCTGGATCATCTGAGGCGGCTGGTCGTCGGTCCGGCTGTTCTCTGGTGGCCATGTGAGACCTCCACGTGCCCGAGGTACGGCGGCTACCACTGGCTGAGTTTGGTATACCTGAGGTCAGGTCATCAGGGTCACCACGTGCCTGAGGTACGGCGGTTATCACTGGCTGCGTTTGGTATACCTGAGGTCAGGTCATCAGGGTCACCACGTGCCCGAGGTACGGCGGCTATCACTGGCTGCGTTTGGTACACCTGAGGTCAGGTTATCAGGGTCACCACGTGCCCGAGGTACGGCGGTTATCACTGGCTGCGTTTGGTATACCTGAGGTCAGGTCATCAGGGTCACCACGTGCCTGAGGTACGGCGGCTACCACTGGCTGCGTTTGGTACACCTGAGGTCAGGTTATCAGGGTCACCACGTTCCCGAGGTACGGCGGCTACCACTGGCTGAGTTTGGTACACCTGAGGTCTGAGTTTGGTACACCTGAGTTTGGTACACATCACGGTCACCACGTGATCCAGGTACGGCGGCTACCACTGGCTGCGTTTGGTATACCTGAGGTCAGGTCATCAGGGTCACCACGTGCCTGAGGTTCTGCGAATAGCACTAGTTGTGTTTGACACGCTTGACGTCCAGTGTCCACTTGTCAGGAGTCTGTAACGGGACACTTCAGAGTTTACATCTAGTCAGCAGGCGCAGTAGGTGGGATGCATCTGCATTTTGCGAGCAACTTACCATAGTAGCGCCGAAGGAATTTAGCGATACCACTTTGCATATAGATCGACTCTTTTTGCTGACGATGATAAATATATCGGCTACAATTCATCACTGTCCCCCCTCGATCAGCAAAGGCAGCTACGAACCATTGCAGGGTCATCAAAGATGGACGATTAACCCATCTCGCCTTAGGGGAGGGGGCATTCCCCTAAGGTGTTTCCACGAAATCCAGAAATCCTCGGCATGCAGCGCCGAAAGATATTCAGTACCTTTTCCTTCATCAATTTTACGTCTGAAGGGACAATTTCAATATCAGGTCATGTAAGGTTATTGATCTAGCTCAGATCAAAGGGGACCACTTTCAAAAATAGTTGAGGATCGATTATGCATACGCATGAAGAAATATTGGAATGAAACTTTGTGTCTGAAGTCAGGTTAGCGACTCGAGTCCATGGCCAATTGGGGCAAGTTTTTGTCCAACTGTCCTACTGTTGCAATATGTATGTTCTTCTGACGTTATTTTCACTTCGCTATGCATGCAGAAGCATCAAGAGAAGTTATGTATGGAATTGTTTGATCAAACCGAATCTCCATCAAGTGGCTTATGGTCAGGCAACGAGAAAGTGCGCAATGAGGGCTATACCATGCAGACACTGTACTTAGTTCGAGTTTGCATTGCCTAAGTAGCGTCAAAGTTGCATTGCACTAGCTATGCTACCATAATATTCCGGTATAAAATGTATTAAAAAATCGCAGTAGGGAGGTAGGCGGGATGCATCTCTATTTCGCGAGTAACATACCATAGTAGCGCATAATTTTTCCTTTGACTGAATTTTAACAATTTTTTTTTGTCAAAAGCCGAATACTTCTTGTTCATGATTATTGAAACATACAACGCAGACTATTTTCTGACCGTATACTTCCAGGGTTGTGCGATGTTATCGCGCACGTTTTCGAGCAACGCTTGGTTGGTAGGTTAGACGGGGGTCTTTATTGGCCCTCTCCCACGAAACGGGGTTCGGGGATTTGACCGGAGACAGCGCGGGTGAACAGTCTTACGCAATTTTCCATGTTGACAGACTGCCATCGATTTACACGAGACATTGACCTCTTATTCCACATGCAGATCAGTTAACCCATATATGTGGGACGTAACGTTAACGTTAGGCGATTGACAGTGGAAGACGATAACGGATTGTTTTTTTCAGTGCTTTTTTCTTACCCTTGCAATACGGAAAATGTCATTTCAAGTGCATGCATAAAGTATGGAAACGTGTAGGTGCACACACAATAACAAACAGTAGCTTTCGGGTCGTGTAGGGAGTAACATGCAAAGTGGCATCAGTCGCATGTCAAACACTTGCACCTAGGACAACACTCCAGTTGCCCAAGTTTTGTTCCATTAACCTGTCATGAACTTGACCTAACTTGACCTCGGTGACCTAACATCACCTTGAAACTATATAGCATCACAATACACATCAAACAAGTCGCTAGTTTTACCAAGAACACTTCCTTTTACCAATATACGGGAAGCGCATCAGCGGCGATTTTTGTGGTCTGGCGCTTCAATTTTTTCATCAACTTTAGCGACCCTTAACTCGAAAACGCATCTGCCGATTTTCGTTTTTTTACTCTAAGCAACGTGTTGGTCACTTCTAAGTAGGCACGCAAGAAATAGCGCATATCGACCGGTAAATGTGGAGTTCTGTACAAAAAATCCGAGGGGTGGGCGGAGTTCGGCCCCACCTCCAGGGCACGTGTTAAACTAAAAAAATGTATTCCGCAACTAATGTCATTGTCAATAGATATTTGTTTGAACACTCCAAATATGTAGGGACAAATTACATGATCTAAACGCGAACCATAGCCGCGGAAATCGCAAACACAGTTGTGATTGAACACATATCAACAAGAGGTCAGGAGGCTTCGTAATCTGTGCTCGATAATAGCATGCGACCTTCTGTCCCCAGCCGTGATATCAGGGCAGTCAACAGCTGGCGATTATTCGAATTTATATCACAGCAATTCCTACCACCGCCTGTTAGTTAGGACCTCTGGAACGCTACTGGTACCGGAAATTGGCTCTGGATTTGTTTGATTCAATACCTAAGCATGTCGGAATTTGCTTTGGCCTGAACATACTGAACATACAACTGCTTTTGTACCACTGCTTACTCATTTTTGCCCTATTCGGCCCGAACGAATATCCACTGAAGCAACGTGGAAACGAACACTACGCCGAGCATGATGCCGAATACGAGGTTGTACATGTCAGCAGTCACGTCACGTCACGCCACGAAGCAAAACACGTCATCAGTCACGTCACGTCACGTCACGACGCCGAACACGTCATCAGTCACGTTACGTCACCGTACACGTCATTAGTCACGTCAAGTCACGTCATCGAACATGTATTCAGTCATGTCACGGCACGGTCTGTCACAGAACACGTCATCAGTCACGTCACGTCACGTCGCCGAACACGTCATCAGTCACGTCACGTCACGTCGCCGAACACGTCATCAGTAACGTCACGGCACGACGCCAAGACGCATCATCAGGGGTGTTGTCACTTCCTCGCAGGTGACACCTTCAGACTAATCTCGTTTCCCTGTCATAAAACAACACCATTTAATTTTCGCCGCTGGGCTCGCCAGACACGCACATCGGTGCTGCCATCTACCAAATAAGCTAGACCTGTTGAGGCCGCCGCCAGGATCGCAGCAGTCACACTGACCGGTGCTGCCTCCTGGCGGATGGGCAGATCCTGACGGAGGATGACCAGCTGACTGGGCTCGGCGACGCTGCAGGCCGAAGACGATCTGGAATCGCTCTCGTGTCTCGGTGGCCACGTTACTGTCTTGTCCGCCTCTGCAACATAGATGGTGCTCGTCACGTGCGATGTACGCTGTCGGTGCCGACGGCTGAGGGAGCCTGACCATACTATACTAAGCTCACGCAGTGAACCTACGCCGAGTACACATGAGAACGATAATCACGGGCAGACAGGTACGGCGCTGAGTAGAGGCTGTGGGCACTGGGTAGAGGCTGTGAGAGCTAAGTAAAGGCTATGACAATAAAGGGACTGCTCTGCCTGAGCCGTGGTAACACATAGGACGGGCGATGCCATGATGCCATACTACAGGTACAGGGGCTGCTCTGCCTGTGCCGTGGTAACACATAGGACGGGTGATGACACGATGCCATACTACAGGTACAGGGGCTGCTCTGCCTGTGCCGTGGTAACACATAGGACGGGCGATGCCATGATGCCATACTTACAGGTACAGGGGCTGCTCTGCCTGTGCCGTGGTAGCACATAGGACTGGTGATGACACAATGCCATACTACAGGTACAGGGGCTGCTCTGCCAGTGCCGTGGTAGCACATAGGACTGGTGATGACACAATGCCATACTACAGGTACAGGGGCTGCTCCGTTGGTGTCGTGGTAGCATAGGACGGGTGATGACACGATGCCATACTACAGGTACAGGGGCTGCTCTGATGGTGCCGTGGTAACACATAGGACGGGTGGCGACACGATGTCATACTACAGGTGCAGGGGCTGCTCTGTCAACTTAAAAAAGGAAAAAGTCAATAAAATATATGATACAAATATGTTTACCTAAAGATGGCGGGGGCAGATATCTGCCCCCTGCGGTTTTTCCTAATTTGCCGCCATACTAATCGGGTTAGCAAGGCCAAACCTCGCATAGCCGCTCATTGTTTTTTCCGCATATCCTCATAATTTTGAACCCTGGGTCATCTTAGGTCAGGACACCAGGTCAGGCGAAGTGACCCAACATCCCTCGGAGTTCTAAGTGGCATATCTTCCACAATGATTGTGCGATTGATTTCAAACTTAAAACACGTCATGATCTCATCAGGGGCCATGCCATATATATCGCTCTTTTTCGTAGCATTGATCTGAGGTCAGGTCGCGGCCATGGCTTCCCCCATTGGCTATGGTAAAATATACAAATGTTTCCTGGTAACACATTTGCTCTCAGAATAACAGCACAAGGGTTGTGGCGTGTTGTTGGAAGCTATGTTCAATGTTACCGCTGATATTTTTGCTCAGTGACCTCACCAAGGTCATCTGAGGTCACCTGAGATCACTGGCACATTTCTACGCATGGTATCGCACTGCATTGAGCTAGAAGGTTTAAATTACCGTCATTGTACTTGCGTCGCCACGACGTGTCGACTGATACATTACATTCCCTCCCTAAGCTACTTCATGATCTTGACCTGAGGTCATAGTTTCGGTTGACCTGATCTTAGATCATACCACCTATTGTCGGTAGCACACTTCAAGGACTGTCGAACAGCGTTCGCCGTTTGCTTCTCTCTGTTACAGGTCCTGAGATATGTGTCAATATCTGAGAGTCCCACCCGATCTGGTCGAATTTGACCTATGATGGCTCAGTAACCTGAATATTGACCTGAGCGAAAGAAATGGCTAAACCACTTCAGATAGATCCTGACACTAGCTATCAAAGGCCGTTTTCCGTTTGTCGCTAGCTAGCATAGTTCCAGAGATCTTAGATGACCAGGCATCTGCCCCCGGACATGCGAAGTTGGCGCGGACCGCCGGACGTGCGAGTGTTAACTTTCCCGTTCTAATGGGTAGAGCGGACCGAAAATTTTGTTCGAAGCCAACTTTCTGAAATAAAAAATACTTACTTTGGCCAGAATCTTCGATGTTAAATTCAATGGGTAAATATACAAAGCTAATAAGTAATGAAGAACGAAAAAAGACGAAGTTATCTGATGTGTTTTGGTACATCCCTAAAGATAAGCAAAGCTGAACGTTTCATTAAAATATTTTTATCCGTTAAAACGTAACGACTGGTTGGACTTTTCTGGAGGTGATCACACTTGACCTTGACTGACTCGTTGATCCTAGATGACCTGACTTCAAAATTTTGACACAACATGCCAAATTGATGTGGGAAAAATATGCTGTATTTCGGCGCACTGCCGCGCACCGTCCTTTCACTGTCTGCGGAAAACCTTAGAGGGTCGTCAACGACCCCCCCCCCCGAGACGGCGCGGGTTAATGTACTTATCGGGCCTGACAATCGTTGCAAGTAACTTCTACTCTGGCAATCGTTGCGCCAATTTTACCCGCTGTACCTCACAACTCACTGGCGTGCACACACGCCATTCCATTCGTCTCCACGACGTCGAGACGTTTGTTGTTAGATGGTGTCGGGACGGAATAATGCGCTGGCAAGGTCCGTCCTTCACAGCGCTGGCAAGGTCCGTCCTGCACAGCGCTGGTGCGGTCCGTCCTTCACAGCACTGGTGCGGTCCGTCCTGCACAGTACTGGTGCAGTCTGCCCTACACAGCGCTGGTGCGCTCCGTCCTACACAGCACTGGTGCGGTCCGTCCTTCACAGCGCTGGTGCGGTCCGTCCTGCACAGCGCTGGCACGGTCCGTCCTTCACAGCGCTGGCACGGTCCGTCCTTCACAGCACTGGTGCACAGCACTGGTGCGGTCCGTCCTTCACAGCGCTGGTGCGGTCCGTCCTGCACAGCGCTGGTGCGGTCCGTCCTGCACAGCGCTGGTGCGGTCCGTCCTACACAGCACTGGTGCAGTCTGCCATACACAGCACTGGTGCGGTCCGTCCTGCACAGCGCTGGTGTGGTCTGCCCTACACAGCGCTAGCATTGGTTCGTCCTACACAGCGCTGGCACACAATGTGCACGCTGTGCACACGCTGTGCACGCTTGCGTAATACTCATTGTGCACCACACAATGCGTATTACGCAACGAAAGGTGCATTGCGCCTATTTATTTATGCAGTATGGGACCATCTCTTCTTCGCTCCTATTTCGAATTGTAAATCGAATCAAGCGTTCCTGCAATAGACTTCAGCCATATATTTTCTGCGGTGTTTTGCTAGATGTGGTGCTGCCCAGCTGCAGCCAAGGATCCGCACGGTGCTGTGTTCCATTGGCCTTGGGCCAGGACCGAACAGTTTCGCTGTTGGAGCTGGCACATTCCGCCAAGGTGGAGACGACTCGAGCTCTGCTGGCGGCGGAGAGCTTCGCGAAACTTGTGACGTCACATCAGGCCGCCACCTGTGGTGATGCTGCCACAGGCCACCACCTGCCGCCATCTGCCGAAATCTCCCGCCACCTGTGATGATGGTAGTCGCCATCGTCACAGACCTGGAGCTCAGCGTGAAGAATGGGGGCGCCCTTGGTTGTCACTCATAGCGCTGACTCACACATGGTAGTGCCAATTGTGCTGCTTCTGCAGCCCCTCTCTCTCCCCCTCTCCCTCTCCCCCTAACTCAGTCTCTCTCAGTCGCTCTCTCTCTGACTGTAGTCGTCAAGTGGACGGCTCGTTAGATTGTGTGCGTACATGACGTTAAATAGCTTGACCTAAGTAGATCGGCCGCCGCGAGCGTAAGTTCATGTCTAGTGCGAAACTATATTATGTTGCCCCGCGCGCAACAATACTGAGTTGACGAGGAGGGCAGCTCGAAGGCGCCTGTTGGTTTTCGATGGAGGCTCCGTGGGCGAGGTGGTCGGTGATAGGTGGCAGAACCTCGGTACGTATTATCACGCAGCGCGCAGTGTTAACATGTGCCGGTGTAGCAGTATGATGAAGACGAGAATGGACTGCACATACATTCTCACGTAGCTTATCTTTTTCCTTAAGCTGATAGGCTGATTGTGGTTGGCATTTTGATGCGAAACGTGTTTTCAGAAACCGCATACAGCCTGGAACAATACAATGTCATGGGCGTTACGACTGTGCAGCTGAGCCAGCTGGTCGTCGAGATCACGCACCTACACTGACCCTCAGTCTCTCAGTCTCTCAGCCTCTCAGTATCAAAGTCTCTCAGTTTCTCAGTCTCTCAATCTCTGAGTATCTAAATCGCTCAAGCACTAAATCGCTCGGTCTTTCAGTCGCTCAGTCTCTCCACCTCTCCGCTTCTTTGCCTCCTCCACTTCCTCCACTTTCTCCGCCTCTCTGCATCCCCGCCTCTGTCCCTCTGTCTTTCTGTCTCTCTGTCTCTCTGTCTCTCTGTCTCTCTGTCTTTCTGTCTTTCTGTTTCTCTGTTTCTCTGTTTCTCTGTTTCTCTGTCTCTCTGTCTCTATCTCTCTGTCTCTCTGTCTCTCTGTCTCTCTGTCTCTCTCCCTCTCTGTCTCTCTGCCTCTCTCTCTGCCTCTCTCTCTCTCTCTCTCTCTCTCTCTCTCTCTCTCTCTCTCTCTCTCTCTCTCTCTCTCTCTCTCTCTCTCTCTCTCTCTCTCTCTCTCTCTCTCTTTCTGCCATACTGTTTGCCACCCAGACCGCGACTCCGGCTTTGTGTGGACCATCACATGCGTGAAGTGCCCCATCGCATGCTCTGTGTGGACCATCACATGCGTGAAGTGCCCCATCGCATGCTCTGTGTGGACCATCACATGCGTGAAGTGCCCCATCGCATGCTCTATGTGGAGCATCGCATGCGTTATGTGGAGCATCGCATGAGTTGGCTGGAAGACGTGAAAACCCCGGCCTACTGTAGGACATTATGCCGATGATTTTAAGCGCCTATAGTTTGCCCGCTTTACACAGGAAGCGATTAAAACACCTTTTTTGTCGTTATGAAAGCCATTAAGCTTGTGATTGGTGAACCAGCTACCCAAGACATAACCATATGATCTCAGTCGCTACATCTCATCTACAACACGGTAGGTTTCGTCTCATTTTGCTAGCATACGCCCTTTGAACGCGCAAGGGGCGGGGGAGGGGAAAGGAATTCACAAGTACGGGCGAAGGTGACAGAATGCGGTGATGATTAACATGATACAGGTGATGGTTAGCATGATACAGGTGATGGTTAGCGTGATACAGGTGATGGTTAGCGTGATACAGGTGATGGTTAGCATGATGTAATGACTCAGAGCAATCAGTTTTTAGTGTCAGGTGGCAATGGGCAGCTCAGCCAATCCCTCATTAGCCTCCATAATATTATCAGATGTCAAATCTGGGCTAATCCTATGAATGAAATTCGAATTCGACTTTGATCTCCTGGAAGTTTGAAACCAATGATTCTGAACAATATTCATTCAGTTTGAAAATAGGGGATGAACTCGTTGACCTGACTTGACCCGCAACTTGCATATCCAAATATAACGATGTGTACATTGACCGAGTTGGAACGCCCTAAGAAACACCGGTAGTTACGGGAAAACTGCCTGCTAAACATTGCACAACGTACGTCTGAACTTCAACATCCGCGCTGCTTAGTTCACGTTTGAGCAGGTCTGGAGGGCTGGCCAGGGATCCCTTAAAACCAATGTCATAATTTCGATTTTTGCTTCGTATCCCTATCTTTTCGCGCTCGGAATCGTCGGGAAATATTGCATCGTATAAGTTGAGTTTCGTGCTTCCCCGCGCCTTCCAACAAATGCGACGATATCGGTAAGGATCATAATCTGGGGTGGAGCTCCCCGTGTCTTCCGTGTTGCCCTTCGCCCTCACCAACTTCTTACTATCCGTGGAACCCTTTGGGATGGGCCCATCGACGAAATTGGCAGCACTCTTGCTACAATGCATTTGGTCCCATCAATAACTTTGAAACCTTTCCACCCATGATTGCACCGTTCTCCGGAGTGTTTCGTTATTGTGCCTGTGGTTGTTGTTTGTGATGCGTCGTCCTATACGTCGTCCTATACGTCGTCCTATACGTCGTCCTTACGTCAGGGACGCATCCCAAGTCAGATCTAGGCATGCACGTGTACGAACACTAATGTTCACCTAGCGTGATGCAAAAATGAGGACAAAGCTGTAAAACAACATACTCCAATGAATGCATCAAAAGTGGATGAAAATCCATCGGATGCTTCGCAAATACACCACAAAGCCCACCATGGACATTTTCTTCAAATCTACTTTCTTCCGCCCTGCACTGACAAGGGTTAACTGGGATCGAGCGCTGAAGCAGTAGTGCGGCCACCCAGTAGCACCAGCTACCTGTGACTGTTCTCGCCAGTTTTCAGCAGACAGGTCATAGTTCAAATAAAATAGTTGACCATAGTTGACCATAGACTACACTGAAAACAGATGAACAATAAAAAATAGACAGCAGATGGCAATAGTTCTAATAAAAACATAATTGTCTGTGTGTGTGAAAGTCGTATATAGTGGAACAATGATTACTACAGTTGCGAGGTTTGCAGTCGAGAGCCTCGGAACAATGATTACTGCAGTCACGGGGTGCGCAGTCGAGAGCCTCGGAACAATGATTACTACAGTTGCGAGGTTTGCAGTCGAGAGCCTCGGAACAATGATTACTGCAGTCACGGGGTGCGCAGTCGAGAGCCTCGGAACAATGATTACTACAGTTGCGAGGCTTGCAGTCGAGAGCCTCGGAACAATGATTACTGCAGTCACGGGGTCCGCAGTCGAGAGCCTTGATCCCTGTCTTTATGATCTATTGGCCGCCTAACATTTTGTTCCCTGATAGGTGTCAGACGCCTCATCTGGTATGCAGGTTAAGGACGAGGTCTGCAGCTGAAACCTGACCACATTCACATGGTACGCGGGTGAAGAACTAGGTCTGCAGCATTCACCACACCTCACCTGGTACGCGGGTGAAGAACGAGGTCTGCAGCGGTCACCACACCTCACCTGGTACGCGGGTGAAAAACGAGGGCTGCAGTGGTCTCGTGTAGTCCTTGGGCGGCCAAGCGGTCGAAATTGGCCGAACCTCAGGCTCCAGCATCGTCATCTTGGCGGTTTCCCTGTCGGCAGACGGTACTGTTACGGTGACGTCACAGTGACGTACAGATATAGACTGCCGGCTGTTGTACCGCTCCAGAAAGTCCGAGAGATCACCAGGGCATGTGTGCCAATATAATCTGTCCACAAGAAACAAACTGCAAAGTGTATCTTTTCTTTGATCATGTGGTGTTTACTTCTGCACGGTTTATTTCCAGATGTGTTCTAGCATTATCGCGTGCCGTTAACGTAAGTGGGTTACTAAAACGACTTAAACGTCGCCTGAAATTTTGACCGCAATTCAGGCGTTTACCAAGTTTCGCCATGAAAAATGTGCATCGGTCTTCGGATTTTCCGGCATTAGATCTAAAGAAAAACAATTATTGGAATAGCTGGCGGCAATTTGAATCACAGAATATACAGCATGCAAAATCATTCCCTTTATTTGCGTTGTCTGTTGAATATCATGGCTAAGTAGCAACGAATATCAGATTTCAGGCTTATTCACAGTTATTGGGTTTGAGGAAATGGCTGTGACGCTTAAGCTCTACAACTTAAGCACAATGGGAATGAGTCGAAAGAAACGACTTAGCATATCGTTTCTGACCCAGTTCCATCTCGGCCACTTTTGCTGGAACCGCTATATCAGTCGTTGTGCATCAGTAGTGTGCACCCGCGTATAGTAGTGTGCACCCACGTATAGTAGTGTGCACCCACGTATAGTAGTGTGCACCCACGTATAGTAGTGTGCACCCCACGTATAGTAGTGTGCACCCCACGTATAGTAGTGTGCACCCACGTATAGTAGTGTGCACCCACGTATAGTAGTGTGCACCACACGTATAGTAGTGTGCACCCAACGTATAGTAGTGTGCACCCACGTATAGTAGTGTGCACCCACGTATAGTAGTGTGCACCCACGTATAGTAGTGTGCACCCCACGTATATGCGTGCATGCACGCACAATCTCCTCGCAACGAAGGAGGATCTAGTAGGAAGGAACTGTTCTGGTGACGAATTACAGCATTACGGTCCAAATGTGAGAACGAGCGCAAATCAATTGATTGCAGACCAAGTGCAATGCATCGGTGAGAAGAACGGCATCCCCAGAACAGGTGCTGCGACAGTGGTGTGGGCAGAGGAAGCGTGGCCTTCAACAGTATTCCGTAGAACTCGTCGGTAGCAATAGCATACTGAACAGCATTAATTCGAAAATAGCCGACTACCATCTCTGGGTGTTTGGATAAGAAACGAGAAGCTACGATACATGTGGTATTCCACATAGTGAGCAATGCCTTCTGGGCAGCGCACGACTCTCCTCTACATAGTATTGCAGCACCAGCGCAGTAGCCAGGATTCCGTGACGAGGCTCTACATACTATCGCAGCACCAGCGCAGTAGCCAGGATTCCGTGACGAGGCTCTACATAGTATCACAGCACCAGCGCAGTAGCCAGGATTCCGTGACGAGGCTATACATAGTATCACAGTACCAGCGCAGTAGCCAGGATTCCGTGACGAGGCTCTACATAGTATCACAGCACCAGCGCAGTAGCCAGGATTCCGTGACGAGGCTCTACATAGTATCACAGCACCAGCGCAGTAGCCAGGATTCCCTGACGAGGCTCTACATAGTATCACAGCACCAGCGCAGTAGCCAGGATTCCCTGACGAGGCTCTACATAGTATCACAGCACCAGCGCAGTAGCCAGGATTCCGTGACGAGGCTCTACATAGTATCACAGCACCAGCGCAGTAGCCAGGATTCCGTGACGAGGCTCTACATAGTATCACAGCACCAGCACAGTAGCCAGGATTCCGTGACGAGGCACCCAAAGGCGATGCACATATGGAAGAGGAGGTATTCGTGTTTGGCGATGCTTCAATCGGTAGCAAAAACTGTAATCTATGGACGGGCGAGTTTCCTTCTAAGGGACAGGGGCCAGTAAGCCAGTTTTCTTCTTTACTACAGTAGTGTGCCACATATACGCAGCGTGATTATTTTATCTGGCAATGCTGCAGGTATGGGGTGTCAACACCACTTGAGCACAAATTATTCGCGGCCAAAGCTCTCCGAATACTGCGACCTGCCAATATGACCTGATTGGCTGCTGTTTCCACACTTCCATTCTTCATTTTCGTGGGGCGACACCCGTCGCTCTTTTCCACATTTCGATTCTAGTGGGGATGCTGTCTGTCACCCACATGGGTTTTAGTCGGCGCACTTCCATTCCCTGTGTTTCTGTGTGTTCTCTGTTTCGTGTAGTGCTCGTTCGGTTTGGCTTCTTTCCCCGCGATGGCAAAAAATGCCAAAAAAAAAGTATCGACCCGGCTCGCCACCGGACTCCGCGAATGAGAATTGTCTCCATTGACTACGCCTCCTGACTGTCGCTCGACTCCGACCTCTACACATAATGGTCTCTATCTCTCTCTCGATACAGCCTTTGGTGACCCGCGCCGGACGGGTGGCCCTTTCATGACCTCATGGAATCCCTTTGTGCCTCTCCGACCCCTGCTTGTCCCAGGACCACGACCGAGTCTCACGATCCGGACCAAACCATGGCGTTCCACGCCGCTGACACATGCTCGAACTAGACAAAGCCCTCCAAAGCCGACCAAATCCAGCCCACCGAACTCCACCTCGACGGTGCTGGCTCTTACGTAGTCGTCAAGCCTGTCCAGGAAACAGTCTCATTCCGTCGTATCAACGTTTCCTGGCCCACCACAATCCGCCCACCACAATCCCTAGCCATCCGCTCCTTAACCAATCCTGACGTTGAAGCCCCTGCAAACGGAACCCTAATCACAAACTCGAGACCAGGCTGAAGGCCCCCTCTACACCTGCCTCCCCACACATTGTGATGGAAATCCGTCACAATCGCCATCCACACCAACTGCAACACCACCAAGTGCACGGTCCTCGCGCAGGAGCTCGGCTTCATGTCTGAGGCAGATATCCAGGCGGAGCTCAGGCCGGAGGGGGTGACCCACCTCCGCCGCATCGCTTCCTATAAAGACAACCAGATACGTGACACGAGTATCCGAGTCCTCAACTTGAACCCTACCACACTTCCCAAGACCCTCATCTCCGGATACCAACACTATCAAGTCCACATTTGCATCTCACATCCTCTCCACTGTATTGTATGCCAGGGCCTTAGCCATGACAGAAAAACATGCGGCCAACCAGCCCGATACCCCAAGTGCAGCGAGACACCTCATTCATAATTCACCTGCTCCAAACCGGCCCAATGCCTTAGCTGTCACACCTCCTGACCACAGCACCGCTCTGCTCGGCTTGGCGCAATGAGAAGATCCGGGCCGTCAAAGTCGTGACCGGTGTTTCCTACCCCCAGGCTCTACAGCCCGTTGAGGCCACCTCCCACTCTTCAGAAACTTGATGACATTTCATGATGATAAAACTTGATTAAAAAACGCAACACACGCCAACACCGGCTCACCACCCTAACATCCAGCAAAATTGCCGCGTTTCACCCCGGCCGGCCACACTGCATCGCCTCGGGCGTTACAGCCTCGGGCGCTTCAGCCTCGGGCGCGACGGCCTCGGGTGCGACAGCCTCGGGCGCGACAGCCTCGGGCGCGACAGCCTCGGGCGCGACAGCCTCGGGCGCGACAGCCTCGGGCGCGACAGCCTCGGGCGCGACAGCCTCGGGCGCTACAGCCTCGGGCGCGACAGCCTCGGGCGCGACAGCCTCGGGCGCTACACCCTCGGGCGCTACAGCCTCGGGCGCGACAGCCTCGGGCGCCACAGCCTCGGGCGCGACAGCCTCGGGCGCCAAGCCTCGGGCGCGACACCTCGGGCGCGACAGCCTGGGCGCACAGCCCGGGCGCCACGGGAGGGCAAGCTGGGGCGAAGCCTGGAAGCGGACGGCAGCCTCGGCGCTAAGCCCGGCGCCACAGCCTCGGGCGCGAAGCCTCGGGCGCTACACTGGAGAAGGGCGCGACAGCCGCACCGGCACAGGGGCCTACCCGGGCGCACAGCCTCGGGCGCCACAGCCTCGGACGCGACAGCGGGCAGCTTCTGAGCCGCCCCGGCGTCGCCTCCGTACCCACCTGTGTATTGACCTGCACCCGTGCCGCCCGACCTGACCGCACCGACCACAGCCGACCTTGCCCCGTGCCACCACCGACTGCCGCCGGCGCTGCCCATCTGGCGCCAAATACCCCCGCCACGGCGCGACCGGCGGCGTGCCGGCGGTCTGAGTCAGCCGGTGGAGGTCACTGCGGGCCTGGCAGCCGGCCGGCCGGCTGACTCACCCCCCGGCGCGCCGATGGCCTGACCCAGACACACTCCCGGCCGGCTGTCAGGTGCTGACTGGCTCCGCTGGGCTCGGCTTCAATCGCACCGTGATCTGGAGTCCCGGCGGCCGCCCATGTCCCGGGGGCACGACATGGGTGGTGGTCGTACGGAACGGCCGCCCATATCCCGGGGGCACGACATGGGTGGTGGTCGTACGGAACGGCCGCCCATGTCCCGGGGGCACGACATGGGTGGTGGTCGTACGGAACGGCCGCCCATATCCCGGGGGCACGACATGGGTGGTGGTCGTACGGAACGGCCGCCCATATCCCGGGGGCACGACATGGGTGGTGGTCGTACGGAACGGCCGCCCATATCCCGGGGGCACGACATGGGTGGTGGTCGTACGGAACGGCCGCCCATGTCCCGGGGGCACGACATGGGTGGTGGTCGTACGGAACGGCCGCCCATGTCCCGGGGGCACGACATGGGTGGTGGTCGTACGGAACGGCCGCCCATATCCCGGGGGCACGACATGGGTGGTGGTCGTACGGAACGGCCGCCCATGTCCCGGGGGCACGACATGGGTGGTGGTCGTACGGAACGGCCGCCCATGTCCCGGGGGCACGACATGGGTGGTGGTCGTACGAACGGCCGCCCATGTCCCGGGGCACGACATGGGTGGTGGTCGTACGGAGCGGCCGCCCATGTCCCGGGGCACGACATGGGTGGTGGTCGTACGGAACGGCCGCCCATGTCCCGGGGGCACGACATGGGTGGTGGTCGTACGGAACGGCCGCCCATGTCCCGGGGGCACGACATGGGTGGTGGTCGTACGGAACGGCCGCCCATGTCCCGGGGGCACGACATGGGTGGTGGTCGTACGGAACGGCCGCCCATGTCCCGGGGGCACGACATGGGTGGTGGTCGTACGGAACGGCCGCCCATGTCCCGGGGGCACGACATGGGTGGTGGTCGTACGGAACGGCCGCCCATGTCCCGGGGGCACGACATGGGTGGTGGTCGTACGGAACGGCCGCCCATGTCCCGGGGGCACGACATGGGTGGTGGTCGTACGGAACGGCCGCCCATGTCCCGGGGGCACGACATGGGTGGTGGTCGTACGGAACGGCCGCCCATGTCCCGGGGGCACGACATGGGTGGTGGTCGTACGGAACGGCCGCCCATGTCCCGGGGGCACGACATGGGTGGTGGTCGTACGGAACGGCCGCCCATGTCCCGGGGCACGACATGGGTGGTGGTCGTACGGAACGGCCGCCCATGTCCCGGGGGCACGACATGGGTGGTGGTCGTACGGAACGGCCGCCCATGTCCCGGGGGCACGACATGGGTGGTGGTCGTACGGAACGGCCGCCCATGTCCCGGGGGCACGACATGGGTGGTGGTCGTACGGAACGGCCGCCCATGTCCCGGGGGCACGACATGGGTGGTGGTCGTACGGAACGGCCGCCCATGTCCCGGGGGCACGACATGGGTGGTGGTCGTACGGAACGGCCGCCCATGTCCCGGGGGCACGACATGGGTGGTGGTCGTACGGAACGGCCGCCCATGTCCCGGGGGCACGACATGGGTGGTGGTCGTACGGAACGGCCGCCCATGTCCCGGGGCACGACATGGGTGGTGGTCGTACGGAACGGCCGCCAATGTCCCGGGGGCACGACATGGGTGGTGGTCGGCCGCCCATGTCCCGGGGGCACGACATGGGTGGTGGTCGTACGGAACGGCCGCCATGTCCCGGGGGCACGACATGGGTGGTGGTCGTACGGAACGGCCGCCCATGTCCCGGGGGCACGACATGGGTGGTGGTCGTACGGAACGGCCGCCCATGTCCCGGGGGCACGACATGGGTGGTGGTCGTACGGAACGGCCGCCCATGTCCCGGGGGCACGACATGGGTGGTGGTCGTACGGAACGGCCGCCCATGTCCCGGGGGCACGACATGGGTGGTGGTCGTACGGAACGGCCGCCCATGTCCCGGGGGCACGACATGGGTGGTGGTCGTACGGAACGGCCGCCCATGTCCCGGGGGCACGACATGGGTGGTGGTCGTACGGAACGGCCGCCCATGTCCCGGGGGCACGACATGGGTGGTGGTCGTACGGAACGGCCGCCCATGTCCCGGGGGGCACGACATGGGTGGTGGTCGTACGGAACGGCCGCCCATGTCCCGGGGGCACGACATGGGTGGTGGTCGTACGGAACGGCCGCCCATGTCCCGGGGGCACGACATGGGTGGTGGTCGTACGGAACGGCCGCCCATGTCCCGGGGGCACGACATGGGTGGTGGTCGTACGGAACGGCCGCCCATGTCCCGGGGGCACGACATGGGTGGTGGTCGTACGGAACGGCCGCCCATGTCCCGGGGGCACGACATGGGTGGTGGTCGTACGGAACGGCCGCCCATGTCCCGGGGGCACGACATGGGTGGTGGTCGTACGGAACGGCCGCCCATGTCCCGGGGGCACGACATGGGTGGTGGTCGTACGGAACGGCCGCCCATGTCCCGGGGGCACGACATGGGTGGTGGTCGTACGGAACGGCCGCCCATGTCCCGGGGGCACGACATGGGTGGTGGTCGTACGGAACGGCCGCCCATGTCCCGGGGGCACGACATGGGTGGTGGTCGTACGGAACGGCCGCCCATGTCCCGGGGGCACGACATGGGTGGTGGTCGTACGGAACGGCCGCCCATGTCCCGGGGGCACGACATGGGTGGTGGTCGTACGGAACGGCCGCCCATGTCCCGGGGGCACGACATGGGTGGTGGTCGTACGGAACGGCCCCATGCCCATGTGCGCGGCCGCCCCGGGGGCACGACATGGGTGGTGGTCGTACGGAACGGCCGCCCATGTCCCGGGGGCACGACATGGGTGGTGGTCGTACGGAACGGCCGCCCATGTCCCGGGGGCACGACATGGGTGGTGGTCGTACGGAACGGCCGCCCATGTCCCGGGGGCACGACATGGGTGGTGGTCGTACGGAACGGCCGCCCATGTCCCGGGGGCACGACATGGGTGGTGGTCGTACGGAACGGCCGCCAATGTCCCGGGGGCACGACATGGGTGGTGGTGTACAGGGCGAGCCGCCCATGTCCCGGGGCACGACATGGGTGGTGGTCGTACGGAACGGCCGCCCATGTCCCGGGGGCACGACATGGGTGGTGGTCGTACGGAACGGCCGCCCATGTCCCGGGGCACGACATGGGTGGTGGTCGTACGGAACGGCCGCCCATGTCCCGGGGGCACGACATGGGTGGTGGTCGTACGGAACGTGCCATTGGGGCAGACATGGGTGGTGGTCGTACGGAACGGCCGCCCATGTCCCGGGGCACGACATGGGTGGTGGTCGTACGGAACGGCCGCCCATGTCCCGGGGGCACGACATGGGTGGTGGTCGTACGGAACGGCCGCCCATGTCCCGGGGGCACGACATGGGTGGTGGTCGTACGGAACGGCCGCCCATGTCCCGGGGGCACGACATGGGTGGTGGTCGTACGGAACGGCCGCCCATATCCCGGGGCACGACATGGGTGGTGGTCGTACGGAACGGCCGCCCATGTCCCGGGGGCACGACATGGGTGGTGGTCGTACGGAACGCCAACCGCCAATGTCCCGGGGCACGACATGGGTGGTGGTCGTACGGAACGGCCGCCCATGTCCCGGGGGCACGACATGGGTGGTGGTCGTACGGAACGGCCGCCCATGTCCCGGGGGCACGACATGGGTGGTGGTCGTACGGAACGGCCGCCCATGTCCCGGGGCACGACATGGGTGGTGGTCGTACGGAACGGCCGCCCATGTCCCGGGGGCACGACATGGGTGGTGGTCGTACGGAACGGCCGCCCATGTCCCGGGGGCACGACATGGGTGGTGGTCGTACGGAACGGCCGCCCATGTCCCGGGGACGACATGGGTGGTGGTCGTACGGAACGGCCGCCCATGTCCCGGGGGCACGACATGGGTGGTGGTCGTACGGAACGGCCGCCCATGTCCCGGGACGACATGGGTGGTGGTCGTACGGCCGCCCATGTCCCGG
This sequence comes from Imbricaverruca yamaguchii, assembly GCA_034440575.1. Taxonomy (NCBI): domain Eukaryota; kingdom Metazoa; phylum Arthropoda; class Thecostraca; family Neoverrucidae; genus Imbricaverruca; species Imbricaverruca yamaguchii. The sequence continues at coordinate 1,409,746 of JAOTOL010001528.1, read as the reverse complement.
GGCACGACATGGGTGGTGGTCGTACGGAACGCCGCCATTATGTGGATGCCGGAACGGCCGCCCATGCGGGGCACGACATGGGTGGTGGTCGTACGGAACGGCCGCCCATGTCCCGGGGGCACGACATGGGTGGTGGTCGTACGGAACGGCCGCCCATGTCCCGGGGGCACGACATGGGTGGTGGTCGTACGGAACGGCCGCCCATGTCCCGGGGCACGACATGGGTGGTGGTCGTACGGAACGGCCGCCCATGTCCCGGGGCACGACATGGGTGGTGGTCGTACGGAACGGCCGCCCATGTCCCGGGGGCACGACATGGGTGGTGGTCGTACGGAACGGCCGCCCATATCCCGGGGCACGACATGGGTGGTGGTCGTACGGAACGGCCGCCCATGTCCCGGGGGCACGACATGGGTGGTGGTCGTACGGAACGGCCGCCCATGTCCCGGGGGCACGACATGGGTGGTGGTCGTACGGAACGGCCGCCCATGTCCCGGGGGCACGACATGGGTGGTGGTCGTACGGAACGGCCGCCCATGTCCCGGGGGCACGACATGGGTGGTGGTCGTACGGAACGGCCGCCCATATCCCGGGGCACGACATGGGTGGTGGTCGTACGGAACGGCCGCCCATGTCCCGGGGGCACGACATGGGTGGTGGTCGTACGGAACGGCCGCCAGTCCCGGGGCAATGGGTGGTGGTCGTACGGAACGGCCGCCAATCCGGGGGCACGACATGGGTGGTGGTCGTACGGAACGGCCGCCCATGTCCCGGGGCACGACATGGGTGGTGGTCGTACGGAACGGCCGCCCATGTCCCGGGGGCACGACATGGGTGGTGGTCGTACGGAACGGCCGCCCATGTCCCGGGGGCACGACATGGGTGGTGGTCGTACGGAACGGCCGCCCATATCCCGGGGGCACGACATGGGTGGTGGTCGTACGGAACGGCCGCCCATGTCCCGGGGGCACGACATGGGTGGTGGTCGTACGGAACGGCCGCCCATGTCCCGGGGGCACGACATGGGTGGTGGTCGTACGGAACGGCCGCCCATGTCCCGGGGGCACGACATGGGTGGTGGTCGTACGGAACGGCCGCCCATGTCCCGGGGGCACGACATGGGTGGTGGTCGTACGGAACGGCCGCCCATGTCCCGGGGGCACGACATGGGTGGTGGTCGTACGGAACGGCCGCCCATGTCCCGGGGGCACGACATGGGTGGTGGTCGTACGGAACGTGCCACCTATGTAGACTTCCTATATCAAACACCGTCTGCCTTTGATCGATAATATTACTACAGTCAAAGGCAATGGTTTCACTAGATGAATACATTACACGTAATATACTTACTCTTTTCGACATCCAAAAACAATGGCACCCCTGGAGAAGTGAATCACGCGTAATATATGTATTCTCGTCAATCAAGAATAATGGCATCGCTCGAGAAATATATCATCAGTAGTATATGCGCTGTGCCCAACAATTGTGTCTCTAACATACTGAAACTGGGAATTTATGTCATACATTCCTCCAATGTGAAATGACCCATTGAAATTGGTATTTCCTGTTGAGATAATCCTACACCAATTTCCAATAAGGGAACATAATTCTCACAATGTTTATAGACAAGAATCATTTTCAAGTAGTGACATAGCCAGCTTCAGTCTCCAGCCTCAGTTCCCAGGTCCAATCCTAGCGGCACATGAACGATTAGCAAACTAGAGGGATAAGACTGTTAGTGACTGTTTTCTGCTCATATCCCCGTACCCATCCTCAACTAACGTAAAACAATCGGAGTTTTGGTTGGGCGGCCCAATGCTATATCCTATATAGCATTTGGATGCTATATAGGATATACGTAAATTGGAATAGGATATAGGATGCTATACAGGATGTAGCCTAATGCTATATCCTATATAGCGTCCTATATCCTAAACCAATTTCCAATAAGGGAACATAATTCTCACAATGTTTATAGACAAGAATCATTTTCAAGTAGTGACATAACCAGCTTCAGTTTCAAGCTTCAGTTCCCAGGTCCAACCTCAGCGTCACATGAACGATTATTGAACTAGAGGGATAAGACTGTTAGTGACTGTTTTATGTTCATGTCCCCGTACCCACCCTCAACTAACCCAAAACAATCAGATTTTGGTTGGGCCCCGTTCTTCAAACATTTTTTTTATCTCGCAAACACAAAATCGTAGACTAACAAGTGAGTCCCATACATTTATGCATGTAGGGATTGGGGATTCTGCCTGGTACGACATTTATTTCAGAGAACACATTTTATTCAGAGGCGGGCAATCAAGGTAGCAACAGCGATGATCCTTCCTGGACGAGCATAGAGGAAGGGGAAACTCATGTTGCTGTTCTCTGCAGTACGATGTTAATCAGTTGCTGCACACCTCATGCAAAGGTATCACAGCTCTAAGGACTGGTCAGACTGGCAGGGAATCTGACCCGACGGTTATGTCGCGGGCCTTGGCGGCACTAGGTGCGGTTAGGCAACGCCGGCCCACCTGATATCGTCGGAGAGGTACATCCACCAGATTCAGATGTCGCCTGATTGCAGAGAAGTAGTGCTTCAACTCGGGCCCCAGATTTCCGCGGCATGTGATCTCGGAAACATCGTCTGCACCGCGAATGCTTGGTTCGGAGGAACTGCTCCTGATTGCTTTCTACCAGCAGCAGTTCTTCCCAACCTCAACAGACTTAGCAACGGGCAACGAGCCGTAAACTCGTTGCCTCTGCTCAGAGCAATGTGACAGGCCACCCCATCGACAACTCCTCAGCGACTCTGCTCAGAGTAATGTGACAGGCCACCCCATCGACAACTCCTCAGCGACTCTGCTCAGAGTAATGTGACAGGCCACCCCATCGACAACTCCTCAGCGACTCTGCTCAGAGCAATGTGACAGGCCACCCCATCGACAACACCTCATCGACTCTGCTCAGAGCAATGTGACAGGCCACCCATCGACAACTCCTCAGGGACTCTGCTCAGAGGAATGTGACAGACCACCCCATCGACAACACCTCATCGACTCTGCTCAGAGCAATGTGACAGGCCACCCCATCGACAACTCCTCAGCGGCTCCTGGACGCTGGTGGTCTCTGCACATCACTGGCTGGAGACCGTAGGCTGGCTATTTGGCGCATCGACCAGATTTGGTTATTTAGCGCCCATTCGGCAGCCGTACCACACAACCCGCCACACGACCCGTCACACGACCCGTCACACGACCCGTTACACGACCCGTCACACGACCCGTCACACGAGCTGCCACATGACCAGTCACACGACCCGCCACACGAACAGCCACACGACCAGCCACACGACCCGCCACATGACCAGTCACACGACCCGCCACACGACCCGCCACACGACCCGCCACACGACCCGTCACACGACCCGCCACACGACCCGCCACACGACCCGCCACACGACCAGTCACACGACCCGCCACACGACCCGCCACACGACCCGCAACACGACCCGTCACACGACCCGCCACACGACCTGTCACACGACCTGCCACACGACCCGTCACACGACCCGTCACACGACCCGCCACACTACCCGTCACACAACCCGCCACACGGCCCGCCACACGGCCCGTCACACGACCCGTCACACGAACCGCCAAACGACCCGTCACACGACCCGTCACACGATCCGCCACACGACCCGCAACACGACCCGTCACACGACCCGCCACACGACCTGTCACACGACCTGCCACACGACCCGTCACACGACCCGTCACACGACCCGTCACACGACCCGCCACACGACCCGTCACACGGCCCGTCACACGACCCGCCACACGACCCGTCACACGACCCGTCACACGACCCGTCACACGATCCGCCACACCACCCCCAACACGACCCGTCACACGACCCGCCACACGACCTGCCACACGACCTGCCACACGACCCGTCACACGGCCCGTCACACGACCCGCCACACGACCCGTCACACGACCCGTCACACGACCCGTCACACGACCCGTCACACGACCCGTCACACGACCCGCCACACGGTACCCGCCACACGACCCGTCATACGAACCGCCACACCTGACAGAAGTCACCAGGGACCGTCGGCCGTCCATCGGCACACAGGCGCTGGCTCGGCAGCAGTCACACAGAGCGGCGCAGCGATCACCAGGTCGGCCGTGGGCCGAGCGCGTGCGTCACTCGGCAGCTGATCACTCGTCTTGAGGCGTGTCGCCCCAGAGGTACTGCCAGCGCCGCTGATCACTCGTCTTGAGGCGTGTCGCCCCAGGGGTACTGCCAGCGCTGCTGATCACTCGTCTGGAGGCGTGTTGCCCCAGAGGTACTGCCAGCGCTGCTGATCACTCGTCTGGAGGCGTGTTGCCCCAGAGGTACTGTCAGCGCTGCTGATCACTCGTCTGCAGGCGTGTTGCCCCAGAGGTACTGCCAGCGCTGCTGATCACTCGTCTGGAGGCGTGTTGCCCCAGAGGTACTGCCAGCGCTGCTGGTCACTCGTCTGGAGGCGTGCTGCCCCAGAGGTACTGCCAGCGCTGATGATCATTCGTCTGGAGACGTGTTGCCCCAGAGGTACCGCCAGCGCAGCTGATCACTCGTCTGGAGGCGTGTTGCCCCAGAGGTACTGTCAGCGCTTCTGGTCACTCGTCTGGAGGCGTGTTACCCCAGAGGTACTGCCAGCGCTTCTGGTCACTCGTCTGGAGGCGTGTTGCCCCAGAGGTACTGTCAGCGCTGCTGATCACTCGTCTGGAGGCGTGCTGCCCCAGAGGTACTGCCAGCGCTGATGATCACTCGTCTGGAGGCGTGTTGCCCCAGAGGTACTGTCAGCGCTGCTGATCACTCGTCTGGAGGCGTGCTGCCCCAGAGGTACTGCCAGCGCTGCTGATCACTCGTCTGGAGGCGTGCTGCCCAGAGGTACTGCCAGCGCTGCTGATCACTCGTCTGGAGGCGTGCTGCCCAGAGGTACTGCCAGCGCTGCTGATCACTCGTCTGGAGGCGTGCTGCCCCAGAGGTACTGCCAGCGCTGCTGATCACTCGTCTGGAGGCGTGTTGCCCCAGAGGTACTGTCAGCGCTGCTGATCACTCGTCTGGAGGCGTGCTGCCCCAGAGGTACTGCCAGCGCTGATGATCATTCGTCTGGAGACGTGTTGCCCCAGAGGTACCGCCAGCGCAGCTGATCACTCGTCTGGAGGCGTGTTGCCCCAGAGGTACTGCCAGCGCTTCTGGTCACTCGTCTGGAGGCGTGTTACCCCAGAGGTACCGCCAGCGCTGCTGATCACTCGTCTGCAGGTGTGCTGCCCCAGAGGTACTGCCAGCGCTGATGATCATTCGTCTGGAGGCGTGTCGCCCCAGAGGTACTGCCAGCGCTGCTGATCACTCGTCTTGAGGCGTGTCGCCCCAGGGGTACTGCCAGCACTGCTGATCACTCGTCTGGAGGCGTGTTGCCCCAGAGGTACTGCCAGCGCCGCTGATCACTCGTCTGGAGGCGTGTTGCCCCAGAGGTACTGCCAGCGCTGCTGATCACTCGTCTGGAGGCGTGTTGCCCCAGAGGTACCGCCAGCGCTGCTGATCACTCGTCTGCAGGCGTGTTGCCCCAGAGGTACTGCCAGCGCTGCTGATCACTCGTCTGGAGGCGTGTTGCCCCAGAGGTACTGCCAGCGCTTCTGGTCACTCGTCTGGAGGCGTGTTACCCCAGAGGTATTGCCAGCGCTGCTGATCATTCGTCTGGAGGCGTGTTGCCCCAGAGGTACTGCCAGCGCTGCTGATCACTCGTCTGGAGGCGTGTTGCCCCAGAGGTACTGCCAGCGCCGCTGATCACTCGTCTGGAGGCGTGTTGCCCCAGAGGTACTGCCAGCGCTGCTGATCACTCGTCTGGAGGCGTGTTGCCCCAGAGGTACTGCCAGCGCCGCTGATCACTCGTCTGGAGGCGTGTTGCCCCAGAGGTACTGCCAGCGCTGCTGGTCACTCGTCTGGAGGCGTGTTGCCGCAGAGGTACTGCCAGCGCTGCTGATGACGTCATGGAGTAGGCAGATGTCTAGTGGTACTGGTTCAATCCAGGTTTTGCGGCACAAGATGCCTTGGTCCTGGTACTGGTCTTGCCAACTTGCAGTGATCTTGGTATTTGATCTTGGATCGTCTTGTCCGCGGGTGAGAGGCAGCAGCAGCAGCTACTTCACCTGTTTCATCACCGGATCAACTGTAGCGATCTTGCTCTCGAGCTTCAGCTCGTCCAATTTCGGTCGTCCTGGCAGGCAGCAGCAGCTATCCAGCGTCGCGCCGTCACTGCGACGGGACTTACCATACCCCGGGATCACGGCAACTTTGTAGACAGGCCAACTTACCATACCCTTACCATACCAGGCGGAACTTACCATACCCCGGGATCACGGCAACTTTGTAGACAGGCCAAATCCACCTGGGGTCCCGGGTCTTCTCGGGGCGTGCTATCGATAGTATCCTCGTTTTGACCGCGAATGTTTGGTTTGGAAGATCTACCGCTAACTGCTTGTTTTAGTTGATAGTTCTATTCGGCTGCTACTGCAAACTGTTGTCTATCAACCGGTCTTTAGCAACAGGCGACGAGGGACACTCGGACGCAGGTGTGAAAGCAATGCCGAAGCTGTCACCGACGAACCTGTGAACAGTCTCAAATTCTTTGCATATATGGTTAATACAACAAGTGTCTCACACACATTGCCGCGTCAAAAAAGCATGTTTGATCCTCGTTACAGTTGATGCATATGTCAGCTATAAATTGGAATGTAGCACTTTTTATGTTTAAAATCAACAATTTTGTCACCATTAAGTTCACGAAATATGTTTCGGGGGCTGCCGATACATATTTCGTATGTATCGGCATCGAATATAGTTGGCGGCAGGAAGAGGAGAAGCTAATTGGACCCCGGTTACTTAGGAGGAAGAAGAAGCTAGTTGCACCCCGGTTACCAGTTCGAACATCGGAGTTTTCACTCATCGCTATGTCAGACGGCTGCCCGATTGGCACAGTAGAGAGCTAACCTAATAAGCGGACCATTCTTACACGACGTGCCAAGAAACTTCAACGTTCTCTTAACGTTATCGTCCAGGTTGAGCTGCTTATCTAGCAAATGGGAAGACGACAGAAAGCGATCGGCGTGGAGCGGGCTCGCTCGGCCGTTCTCAACGTTCTCAAAATGGTGCTGTATAACTGGGATTTTCGCACACACTCACGTTCACGCTCCTGATATGTAAAAAGGATATAACGGCAAAAACCTGAGCTAGGGCGAGTCATGGAGTGTTACTTTTGGTTATTTGTGACTAATTATTTGAGGCCGCATTACATCGCCTGCCTCTCAACTTGGTAGGAAAGGAGGGAGGAAAGGGAGGACACCGCTGAAAATCGAACGCCACACCCCTTGTTTGCCAGACACCCAGTTTGCCACTGAACTGCCGACGCCCTGGCATCCCACTTTGCTTCTACTGAACAGGCGCGTGCTACACCTTATACGCATATATTGCGCACTTAGCAGATGCCGTGCTTTTGTGGCGCGTGATGATAGCGCCAGCCAGCGACTGGCGCAAAGTTGAACGTTGCCGTGCAAATTGCCGTGCAAAGTTGAACCCCGCTTTGCGATGAACGGCCCGGTGCAAATATCGGCCCGGTGCGAATAGCGCTACCACTATATAAAATATGCCATCTTCTAATTTAAGCTATCCAAGAAATGGATTGACACGATTCATTCTAAAAAAAAAAGAGTTTTTTCAAGCTTGAAAGAAAAAGACATGTCAGCCTTTGGCTGTCTCATTAGTCTTGCGTGACACATTAGCTGTGTCACGTGTCTCTTTAGCTGTGTCACGTGTCCCTTTAGCTGTGTCGCGTGTCCCTTTATCTGTGTCACGTGTCCCTTTAGCTGTGTCACGTGTCCCTTTAGCTGTGTCACGTGTCCCTTTAGCTGTGTCACGTGTCTCTTTAGCTGTGTCACGTGTCCCTTTAGCTGTGTCGCGTGTCCCTTTATCTGTGTCACGTGTCCCTTTAGCTGTGTCACGTGTCCCTTTAGCTGTGTCATGGGTCTCTTCAGCTGTGTCACGTGCCCCTTTAGCTGTGTCACGTGTCCCTTTAGCCGTGGCACGTGTCCCTTTAGCTGTGTCACGTGTCCCTTTAGCTGTGTCACGTGTCCCTTTAGCCGTGGCACGTGTCCCTTTAGCTGTGTCATGTGTCCCTTTAGCTGTGTCATGGGTCTCTTTAGCTGTGTCACGTGTCCCTTTAGCTGTGTGACGTGTCCGTTTAGCTGTGTCACGTGTCCGTTTAGCTGTGTCATGTGTCCCTTTAGCTGTGTCATGGGTCTCTTTAGCTGTGTCACGTGTCCCTTTAGCTGTGTGACGTGTCGCTGGCTTTTTCGCCTCTGGCCGGGCGTGTGTCCGGCTGCTGACCTGAACCCAGCGACCCAGATCCGAGCGGCGTCACAGCCCACCATCGTCGAGACATCCTCGCTGGCTCCTGGGCGCTGGGGGCCTCCGCACATCATTGACCGGCGGCCGTATTACATTACCTGTCATACCTGGCGGACGGTATGAGGGGCCGTCGGCCGGGCACCTACACCAGGCGCTGGCTCAGCACCTCAGCACCTCAGCGCGCCACATCAGCTACCGCCGCGTGGTGGGTCAGCGGCTGGCAGGCTCGAACACATACAGCTATCACTTGGCTAGCTAACTTGATACTAAAGGTACTGTTAGAAGCTAACTTCGCAACATTATACATATACTGAGAAACTTCGGAAGGATGTCTGATTTTCTCGAAGCTTGAGTTCTACAGGTGTGGTCGGTTCGTACTAAAGCATCACGTGGGGTCCTGGTTCCAGCAACTTCAGCAGGGACGACATGTTTTTTTAAAGTCATCAGCTTTCTTTTACTAAATTCATTCCAAATTCTGAGCGTACTACAGCAGACAGGGAGCATACGGTGAGCATAACACAGCAGACAGGTAGCATACGGTGAGCATATCACAGCAGACAGGGAACATATGATGATCCTATGGCGAGAGGACGACGGTATCCCATGCCACTTGGTAGATAAACAAAGCAGAGAGGGAGGGGAGAGACGGCGAGAGCTGGTCCCCTTCGACAGTACCTGAGACAGCGGGGATCTACTCTGAGACTTTTCCGCCCAGTAGAACAATTTGCTTAGGTCAGACCAGGTACGAAAGCTAATTATGACGTGTACACCACAATTAATCCTTGTTGTGGCACATGCTGGTATACGATCAGACAGTCTCTGCGCTTCAACCGTGAGCGATGAAACGATTTTCAAGCTAGTAGGGCACATGCTAGCTCTGTCACTTCGAACTATCGTCCATCACCATAAAGTGACCTAGTTTCCTAAATAAAGCTACACCATCTATTTTCCAGGAACATAAAGCTGACTTCCACATTTCGGAAGCTGGCCGGTCTGCCATCACTTGTCGTCACAGCCCCATAATTGATCATTTGTGGCCGTGACGTCACGGCCAGAAATTGGTCAGGGCGTGGTGGGTGGACACAAATCGACGCCGGCAAAGAATGCATCGCCGACAGGGAATTTGGATCCCAGCCACAACTCAGTCATCTTTATAGATAATTCATTCAAATTTAGTGGAGACTTTCTTCATATTCGCGACTGAGGAAGCGTGGCTCATTTTGCCGAAATATCGAACCTACGACTGCAAAGTTCAAGAGTACATGAACAAGAATTGACATGCTAATATTTGAAAGAGAACCATTTGAACCAAACGATGGCATGTCATGTTAATGAACGTTTAAAAATACTTCCCTGTCGATTTACGTATACCAAATGTCTTCATCATTTCGTCATCAACGTTAGTTTGTGTGAACAGATGCCTTTTTGTCAATATCGGCGAACACGAAGTCAGTCTGGTGTCATCCACGTCTGGCCTATCATGACGTCATTGCTTCTTTTCCGAGCAATAGGTGTGGGTAATGAAATTGGTAGTGGAGTGACAGCTACTGAACGTGCCGTGAAAATATTTCAATTCGTTTTGAAGCTCTCTCGAATAGTCAAGAGGAAGAGAGGGTAGATTTTATATTTCCCTCTTGGTCAATGCTGGGCTAAAACCCCGGATTGTTCGACATGCGCTCTGAAGTCCTGGGGATCTAGAGCGTCTAAAGAGGCAGGGTAATCCGCCCGTTGCTTGCTTCTTTACGTATGTTTCTATTATTGCATACCTGCTCTTGTATACAACTGAAGTTGCAACGTACGAAACTAAGTGCGGTGGGAGATTGGCGGCCGAGATCTGAGCGGATGCAGGTGCCGCGCTAAGTCCGAAGATTTGGCAGCGCACGAGGGTCGAGACAAACAGCTGGCTCGAGCTGGATAGCCGTGACTCAGAACTAGGGGCGTGTCCAGGAATTCGCATAGTGACACACGTCTGGAGGGACGCCATTTCCTCGGCTTACTCTGGAGGGAGTCATCGCTAAGAACTTCGTTGAAAGGTGGGAGAGGCAGGTCGAACACCATGGTTGGGCACCTTTTCTGGGCCAGAGCAGCGCGATCACCTAACCATGGTGTGTGTGTGGTGTTGGTGGAGGGGCACATGCTCACAGTGCCCCTTTTGCATCCGCCTCTGGTCAAGGTATCACCCAAGGTCCACTTCGAAGCCTTCCGCTTTGCGAAACACCGCGACCTGCAATGGTAGAACTATTTTGATTTCGATCATAGTGTTTTGATGAGAGCTGTCGGGATGTTTACGCCACATTCGGAACCATTGCTGGGCCACGTTTCTCCGGAAGATGAGCAGTTAAGACGTATATCGCTTACTGCAGGGGCTTGAACGCTGGTGAAAAGTAAATGAACCATTGCCAATTTTTTCAGCTGTGCTGACAATTAAGATCACGGAAGGTTGTGGAGGGAGGAGAATGACTCCTGACCCCCACGTGCCCCCGTCTATTACATCACAGTTGCAGTTTGCGTACTGAGGGAGGCCCTATGTATACTTGTTCCACTTGTTCTTCGCGTGGCTCTAGCATCGGCTCCTCCTCGGTCCTGTGCGACCTCGGACCTACACCCGTCCCACGTCAGTTGGGTCCAGTCTCGACTCGTGTCACGTTACGCGTCCCGTATCGTCTGTGGTACATCTCAGGCAGCGGCGCCGCCACTGCCAGCATCAGCCTGCGAAGATCTCGTGCACGTGCCAGGTGAATGTATTATTGTATTATGCATACTGACGGTCTGACAGACTGACAAGGTAATGGATTAACGGTCTGACATACTGACATTGTGATCACTTAACAATCTGACAAGCCAACATGTTGCTGGATTAACTTCCTGGCAAATGGACATGGCGATTGAAGAACAGGGTGACACATTGACATGGTACCTGATTAGCAGACAGACAGTTTGCCATGGTGATGGATTAACACTCGCACGTCCGGCGGTCCGTGCCAGCTTCGCATGTCCGGGGGTAAGGGAGCAGATGGTTGCTCCTTAGATCTCTAGAACTATGCTAGCTAGCGACAAACGGAAAACGGCGATCGATAGTTAGTGACAAGCTCTATCGAAAGTGTTTCGGTCATTTTTTCCCTCAAATCAATATTCAGGTCACTGCGTCATCATTGGTCAAATTCGACTAGATCGGGTGGGACTTTCAGATATTGACACATATTTCAGGACCCGTAACAGATAGAAAGAAACGGCGAGCGCTATTCGACAGTCCTTGAAATGTGCTATCGACAATAGGCGGTGGGATTTAAGGTCAGGTCAACCGAAACTATGACCTGAGGTCAAGGTCATGGAGTAGCTTAGGGAGGTAATGCAATATACCAATCGATACGTCTTGGCGATACAAGCACAATGACGGTAATTTCAGCCTTCTAGTTCAATGCAGTGCGATATAATGTGCAGAAATGTGTAGTGGTCTCAGGTGACCTCACATGACCTTGTTGAGGTCAGTGAGCAAAAATGTCAGCGGTAGCATTGAGCATAGCTTCCAACTGCATGCCACAACCGTTGTGAGATCATTCCGAGGGCAAGTATGTAACCAGGAAACATTTGTATATTTTACCATAGCCTTATAATAGGGAAGACATGGCAGCGACCTGACCTAAGATCAATGCTACGAAAAAATCCCATTTACATATTATGGTTCCTGATGAGATCATGACGTGTTATAAGTTTGAAATCAATCGCCCAATTATTGTGGAAGTTATGCCACCTAGAACTCCGAGTGTAGTTGGGTCACTTTGCCTGACCTGGTAACCTGACCTAAAATGACCCAGGGTTAAAAATGTATGAGGATATGCGGAAACGACCAATGAACAGCCATGTGAGGTTTGGCCTTGCTAACTCTGTGCTACATTTTCCACCAGCGTATCCGAATGTACCGGAACGCCCGACTTCTGAGTCTGCTGAGCCATTTACTGTGACAATTGTCCACTCCCGTATGTGAATGTACCGGAACGTCCAAATTGTGTGTAGCGAAACAGCTATTGTGTTCCTGAAGTGCGAAAGGCACCTTCCGTGACATTAACATTGCTTGCACGATGTGCTACCACGTGCTAGAGAGATGACCAGGTCAGAAGAGTCAGGTGAAGGTAGTCCGACTTGCCGCGGTTTGCGCCAATCAATCTCTATTGGTCACTTCCCTACTTACTTCTGCTCTCTAAATGTGCTTAATTCATCACATGGAAATCGCATGGGAGTTTCCGGAATCGCTATACCCCTTCATGTTGTCATAAAGATCCTGCTTCCAATTCAGAGGAATTGGCACCATTCCCTACCGCATAGCGTGGGTTCCGGCAGAAGCTTTTCAAAGCACAAGGCGCGTGATAGGCCGTCCGAATGTGCCACCTCGTTAGAGTCTGTTTGCTTTGTCATGTAGCGCTTCGTGAACCATTAACTGTTGACGTTTGATGACCTCATTTCAGAACCTAAAATACCTGGTGAGTATAGTCACTACACATCAGACTTGGCATCAGGCGAAAACAAATATTGACACACTCCAGTTCTTGTAGAGAATCGGCCCTGGATGGCTCAGGTGTTGAAACTGTAAGGTCTAGCTAACAGAGGCGAATTGTCAGCTTGAGCCCGATGTGTTTCAGCGCGGCCTGTTTTGTCATGGAGGAGGTGGCACGCTGTTGTGGGGGTGGGGAAGAGCCAGGGCAGCTCGGAGATAGCACGATGGTGTGTGTGTGTGTGTGTGGGGGGGGTAAGTACAGCTCGGTGGAAGCACGGTGGTGTGGATGGGGAGGGAGGGGAGCGAGGGCAGTTCGGAGGTTGCACACTGGTGAGGGGGAGTGAGGGTTGGACGGAGGTGGCACACTGGTGAGGGGGAGTGAGGGTTGGACGGAGGTGGCACACTGGTGAGGGGGAGTGAGGGTTGGACGGAGGTGGCACACTGGTGAGGGGGAGTGAGGGTTGGACGGAGGTGGCACACTGGTGAGTGGGAGTGAGGGTTGGACGGAGGTGGCACACTGGTGAGTGGGAGTGAGGGTTGGACGGAGGTGGCACACTGGTGAGTGGGAGTGAGGGTTGGACGGAGGTGGCACAAGGTGAGTGGGAGTGAGGGTTGGACGGAGGTGGCACAAGGTGAGGGGAGTGAGGGTTGGACGGAGGTGGCACGGTGGTGTGGGGGAGTGAGGGTTGGACGGAGGTGGCACAAGGTGAGTGGGAGTGAGGGTTGGACGGAGGTGGCACAAGGTGAGTGGGAGTGAGGGTTGGACGGAGGGGGCACACTGGTGAGGAGGAGTGAGGGTTGGACGGAGGTGGCACGGTGGTGTGGGGGAGTGAGGGTTGGACGGAGGGGCACACTGGTGAGGAGGAGTGAGGGTTGGACGGAGGTGGCACACTGGTGAGGAGGAGTGAGGGTTGGACGGAGGTGGCACGGTGGTGAGGAGGAGTGAGGGTTGGACGGAGGTGGCACAAGGTGAGTGGGAGTGAGGGTTGGACGGAGGTGGCACAAGGTGAGTGGAAGTGAGGGTTGGACGGAGGTGGCACAAGGTGAGTGGGAGTGAGGGTTGGACGGAGGGGGACACTGGTGAGGAGGAGTGAGGGTTGGACGGAGGTGGCACACTGGTGAGGAGGAGTGAGGGTTGGACGGAGGTGGCACACTGGTGAGGAGGAGTGAGGGTTGGACGGAGGTGGCACACTGGTGAGGAGGAGTGAGGGTTGGACGGAGGTGGCACGGTGGTGTGGGGGAGTGAGGGTTGGACGGAGGTGGCACACTGGTGAGGAGGAGTGAGGGTTGGACGGAGATGGCACGGTGGTGTGGGGGGAGTGAGGGTTGGACGGAGGTGGCACGGTGGTGTGGGGGGAGTGAGGGTTGGACGGAGGTGGCACACTGGTGAGGGGAGTGAGGGTTGGACGGAGGTGGCACACTGGTGAGGGGAGTGAGGGTTGGACGGAGGTGGCACACTGGTGAGGGGGAGTGAGGGTTGGACGGAGGTGGCACACTGGTGAGGGGGAGTGAGGGTTGGACGGAGGTGGCACACTGGTGAGGGGGAGTGAGGGTTGGACGGAGGTGGCACACTGGTGAGGGGGAGTGAGGGTTGGACGGAGGTGGCACACTGGTGAGGGGGAGTGAGGGTTGGACGGAGGTGGCACACTGGTGAGGGGGAGTGAGGGTTGGACGGAGGTGGCACAGTGGTGAGGGGGAGTGAGGGTTGGACGGAGGTGGCACGGTGGTGTGGGGAGTGAGGGTTGGACGGAGGTGGCACTGGTGTGGGGAGGGGTTGGACGAGGTGGCACTGAGGTTGGACGGAGGTGGCACCCTGGTGTGGGGGAGTGAGGGTTGGACGGAGGTGGCACGGTGGTGTGGGGGAGTGAGGGTTGGACGGAGGTGGCACACTGGTGAGGGGGAGTGAGGGTTGGACGGAGGTGGCACACTGGTGAGGGGGAGTGAGGGTTGGACGGAGGTAGCACACTGGTGAAGGGGAGTGAGGGTTGGACGGAGGTGGCATGGTGGTGTGGGGAGTGAGGGTTGGACGGAGGTGGCACACTGGTGAGGGGGAGTGAGGGTTGGACGGAGGTGGCACACTGGTGAGGGGAGTGAGGGTTGGACGGAGGTGGCACACTGGTGAGGAGGAGTGAGGGTTGGACGGAGATGGCACAGTGGTGAGGGGAGTGAGGGTTGGACGGAGGTGGCACACTGGTGAGGGGGAGTGAGGGTTGGACGGAGATGGCACGGTGGTGTGGGGGAGTGAGGGTTGGACGGAGGTGGCACGGTGGTGTGGGGAGTGAGGGTTGGACGGAGGTGGCACACTGGTGAGGGGGAGTGGACGGAGTGGCACGGTGGTGAGGGGAGTGAGGGTTGGACGGAGGTGGCACACTGGTGAGTGGGAGTGAGGGTTGGACGGAGGTGGCACACTGGTGAGGGGGAGTGAGGGTTGGACGGAGGTGGCACACTGGTGAGGGAGTGAGGGTTGGACGGAGATGGCACGGTGGTGAGGGAGTGAGGGTTGGACGAGATGGCACGGTGGTGAGGGAGTGAGGTTGGACGGAGATGGCACGGTGGTGTGGGGAGTGAGGGTTGGACGGAGATGGCACGGTGGTGTGGGGAGTGAGGGTTGGACGGAGATGGCACGGTGGTGTGGGGAGTAGGGTTGGACGGAGGTGGCACGGTGGTGTGGGGAGTGAGGGTTGGACGGAGATGGCACGGTGGTGGGGGGAGTGAGGGTTGGACGGAGGTGGCACGGTGGTGTGGGGGAGTGAGGGTTGGACGGAGGTGGCACACTGGTGAGGAGTGAGGTTGGACGGAGATGGCACGGTGGTGGGGAGTGAGGGTTGGACGGAGGTGGCACACTGGTGAGTGGGAGTGAGGGTTGGACGGAGGTGGCACACTGGTGAGGGGAGTGAGGGTTGGACGGAGGTGGCACACTGGTGAGGGGAGTGAGGGTTGGACGGAGATGGCACGGTGGTGAGGGGAGTGAGGGTTGGACGGAGATGGCACGGTGGTGAGGGGGAGTGAGGGTTGGACGGAGATGGCACGGTGGTGAGGGGAGTGAGGGTTGGACGGAGATGGCACACTGGTGAGTGGGAGTGAGGGTTGGACGGAGATGGCACGGTGGTGTGGGGGAGTGAGGGTTGGACGGAGATGGCACACTGGTGAGGGGGAGTGAGGGTTGGACGGAGGTGGCACACTGGTGAGGGGGAGTGAGGGTTGGACGGAGGTGGCACACTGGTGAGGGGGAGTGAGGGTTGGACGGAGGTGGCACACTGGTGAGGGGAGTGAGGGTTGGACGGAGGTGGCACACTGGTGAGTGGGAGTGAGGGTTGGACGGAGATGGCACACTGGTGTGGGGGAGTGAGGGTTGGACGGAGGTGGCACACTGGTGAGGGGGAGTGAGGGTTGGACGGAGGTGGCACGGTGGTGAGGGGGAGTGAGGGTTGGACGGAGGTGGCACACTGGTGAGTGGGAGTGAGGGTTGGACGGAGATGGCACACTGGTGTGGGGGAGTGAGGGTTGGACGGAGGTGGCACGGTGGTGTGGGGAGTGAGGGTTGGACGGAGGTGGCACACTGGTGAGGGGAGTGAGGGTTGGACGGAGGTGGCACACTGGTGAGGGGGAGTGAGGGTTGGACGGAGGTGGCACACTGGTGAGGAGGAGTGAGGGTTGGACGGAGGTGGCACGGTGGTGTGGGGGAGTGAGGGTTGGACGGAGGTGGCACACTGGTGAGTGGGAGTGAGGGTTGGACGGAGGTGGCACGGTGGTGTGGGGGAGTGAGGGTTGGACGGAGATGGCACAAGGTGAGTGGGAGTGAGGGTTGGACGGAGGTGGCACACTGGTGTGGGGGAGTGAGGGTTGGACGGAGGTGGCACGGTGGTGTGGGGGAGTGAGGGTTGGACGGAGGTGGCACACTGGTGAGGGGGAGTGAGGGTTGGACGGAGGTGGCACGGTGGTGAGGGGAGTGAGGGTTGGACGGAGGTGGCACACTGGTGAGTGGGAGTGAGGGTTGGACGGAGGTGGCACACTGGTGAGGGGGAGTGAGGGTTGGACGGAGGTGGCACACTGGTGAGGGGGAGTGAGGGTTGGACGGAGATGGCACACTGGTGAGGGGGAGTGAGGGTTGGACGGAGATGGCACGGTGGTGAGGGGGAGTGAGGGTTGGACGGAGATGGCACGGTGGTGAGGGGAGTGAGGGTTGGACGGAGGTGGCACACTGGTGAGTGGGAGTGAGGGTTGGACGGAGATGGCACGGTGGTGTGGGGGAGTGAGGGTTGGACGGAGATGGCACACTGGTGAGGGGAGTGAGGGTTGGACGGAGGTGGCACACTGGTGAGGGGAGTGAGGGTTGGACGGAGGTGGCACACTGGTGAGGGGGAGTGAGGGTTGGACGGAGGTGGCACACTGGTGAGGGGAGTGAGGGTTGGACGGAGGTGGCACACTGGTGAGTGGGAGTGAGGGTTGGACGGAGATGGCACACTGGTGTGGGGGGAGTGAGGGTTGGACGGAGGTGGCACACTGGTGAGGGGGAGTGAGGGTTGGACGGAGGTGGCACGGTGGTGAGGGGGAGTGAGGGTTGGACGGAGGTGGCACACTGGTGAGTGGGAGTGAGGGTTGGACGGAGGTGGCACACTGGTGTGGGGGAGTGAGGGTTGGACGGAGGTGGCACGGTGGTGTGGGGAGCGAGGGTTGGACGGAGGTGGCACACTGGTGAGGGGGAGTGAGGGTTGGACGGAGGTGGCACACTGGTGAGGGGAGTGAGGGTTGGACGGAGGTGGCACACTGGTGAGGGGGAGTGAGGGTTGGACGGAGGTGGCACGGTGGTGTGGGGAGTGAGGGTTGGACGGAGGTGGCACACTGGTGAGTGGGAGTGAGGGTTGGACAGAGGTGGCACGGTGGTGTGGGGAGTGAGGGTTGACGGAGATGCACAAGGTGAGTGGGAGTGAGGGTTGGACCGGAGGTGGCACACTGGTGAGGGAGTGAGGGTTGGACGGAGGTGGCACGGTGGTAGGGAGTGAGGGTTGGACGGAGGTGGCACGGTGGTGAGGGAGTGAGGGTTGGACGGAGTGGCACAAGGTGAGTGGGAGTGAGGGTTGGACGGAGGGGGCACGTGGTGAGGAGTGAGGGCTGGACGGAGGTGGCAAACTGGTGAGGAGGAGTGAGGGTTGACGGAGGTGGCACACTGTTGAGCGACGTGAGTGGTCGCCCGAGCTGGCACACTGGTGAGGGGACGTGAGGGTTGGACGAGAGGTGGGAAAGTGGTTTTGGGGGAGGGGTGTTGGGGGTGTTGGGGGGGTGTGGTTGGGTGGGGGTTGGAAGGTGGTGGGGGGGAGGAGGGTGAGTGGGGGGTGGAGGGGGGTTGGAGGGGGGTGGGGGTTGGGGGGGGTGGGGGTGGTTGGTGGGGGGGGGGGGGGGGGGGGGCGAATTTTTTTAGGGGGGGGTTGGGGGTGGGGAGGGGGGGGGAGGGGGACCGGGGGGGGGGGGGGGGGGTGGTTAGAAAGTCAACACCTCGGGGCCCCTTCTCCCCACGTGATTGGCCGCCCCCCCTTGTGCCCCCCCCAAAATGGCCCCCCCTGGCCGGGTGGGGGAGGTCTCCACCCGGCACAACAGCCATCCGTCAGCCCACCTCCACCCGGCACAACAGACACACGTCAGCCCACCTCCACCCGGCACAACAGCCACACGTCAGCCCACCTCCACCCGGCACAACAGCCACCCTCAGCCCACCTCCACCCGGCACAACAGACATCGTCAGCCCACCTCCACCCGGCACAACAGCCACACGTCAGCCCATCTCCACCCGGCACAACAGCCACACGTCAGCCCACCTCCACCCGGCACAACAGCCACACGTCAGCCCATCTCCACCCGGCACAACAGCCACACGTCAGCCCATCTCCACCCGGCACAACAGCCACACGTCAGGCCACCTCCATCCGACACAACAGACATCGTCAGCCCACCTCCACCCAGCACAACAGACACACGTCAGGCCACCTCCACCCGGCACAACAGCCACACGTCAGCCCACCTCCACCCGGCACAACAGACATAGCCCACCTCCACCCAAAGACATCGTCAGCCCACCTCCACCCGGCACAACAGCCACACGTCAGGCCACCTCCACCCAGCACAACAGCCACCATCAGCCCACCTCCACCCAGCACAACAGACATACGTCAGGCCACCTGCCAGCTGTGACTCAGTGACTCAGTGACTCAGTGACTCAGTGACTCAGTGACACGTCTACCCACCTCCCAGATGTGACTCAGTGACGCAGTGACTCAGTGACACGTCGGCCCACCTCCCAGGTGTGACTCAGTGACTCAGTGACTCAGGCGCCCGTCACGCTCTTTGGTCGGGTTTCGTCACAACAGCGACGGTTGCCAGACTTGTGCGAGCATGGTGGGCGAGCACTGCACCGCGAAACCATCCCCAGACGATGAGGCCCGGCCCCTGGACCGTGGTGGGACTCGGCCCCTGGACCGTGGTGGGACTCGACCCCTGGACCGTGGTGGGACTCGACCCCTGGACCGTGGTGGGACTCGACCCCTGGACCGTGGTGGGACTCGACCCCTGGACCGTGGTGGGACTCGACCCCTGGACCGTGGTGGGGTTCGGTTCCTGAAGGACCCAGCCCGGTCCGACGATCCCGGGACAATGGGGACCGACCTCAGATTTCGGGAGTGCGGGAGGGGTTGTGATATTTTGTATGTGGGCTGGTGTGGACGACTGAAGTTTATGGCATTTTGACGCGACATTTTGTCCACTCATTGATGCGATTTTTCACACTTTATGCCGACTCAAGGTTGCAGAATTTCTATATGCTTTCTTGTGGACTCAATGTTGCGATTTCTTCTGCGTCCTCATGTGGACGCAAGTTTGCGGAACTTTTTTTCTGTTTTTTTTTTCGACTCAAGGTTGCGGGTTTTTTATGAGGCTCTATGTCGAATCAAAGTTGCGGCATTTTCTAACGCTCTATGTCTATTCAAGGCTACGCCATTGTTCCTAGGCTGTATGTGGACTCAAGGTTGCGGCATTGCTGGCTTGCGCACTAGCTCCATTAGAAGTGATTGCTTCCGGTGTTTGCTTTGGCCATTCAGTCTTGCGAGAAGTCAAAGAGCATGTCACGTGTTCAGGGTCCGCTGATCGGCTTGAAGTGAATCTTAGCGAGGAGCACATCAAAACGTGCCGCGCCGAGACCATACACGAGTCGGTACTGAAGAGGAAGCCGATTGTTGAGGTTCGCACATCACAAGGGACGGACAGTTCTCCCAGATGCACAAACATATCGCATACCTCCCAGATGCACAAACATATCGCATACCTCCCGGAGGCACAAGCTCGTCACGGATCTCCCAGAAGAACAAACATATCGCGGCTTGCACAGCAAATTCGGAAACAAGCGCGGCCACGCTAACCAGAGAATCACACGGCAATCACTGGCCAGACAGGTTGGCAAGCTTATACACCTCTTCGCAACCGCCAAGATAGGATTACGCGTTTTGGAAATAAAAACGGAAGGCTATGCGAGCTTATTCGTCGCTCCATGATGTCGGGTAAAATTGGTTTTACAAAACATGTATGGACATCCTGAAAGTGCACAGCTTAGCATGATCCGCCTCCAGCCCAGACATCTCGAGAACCGACAGGGCTAGCGACTCCAAGTTTGCGGTACGAGGAGGATCATTGAACCTCTTTGGGATGAGACCGCACAGTTGCATGCCAAGAGCGCATAGTTGCACGCCAATACCACACAGCTACATGCAAAAACCACACAGGGAGAAGTCAAGAGCGCTATGCCAACATGCCAAGACTGCACAATTGCACACCAAGTGCGCACAGTTACATGACAAGACAGCAGCTGCATGCTAAACCACATAGTTGCACGCTAAAACCACACAGATGCACGTCAAGAGCGCACGGTTACATGGCAAAGCCACACAGATACATGCCAAGACAGCACGGTTGCATATCAAGACCGCACAGTTGCATGCCAAACCACGCAGTTACATGCCACGATCACACAGTACCATGCCTAGACCGCACAGCTACATGCCAAGGGCGTACCAGAACGATCGAGGTCAGCCTACCGAAATTAGTTCTTTTGCAAGCATTCAACCGATTTAGTTTGCCTTGTCGTGGTGCGGTTCTAAGTACCGTGCGCCTTTCCTGCAACTTGAAAGATAATTCATCATCAGTTTTGTGCTAATATATCGCTGATGAAAGCAACAACGCTACGAAAAATGATGTTGTTTAGAATCAGACAACCATCCTGCACAAAAAAATGCTGATACTTCGAAGCGTTCGGAACCCATCTTCAAATCCTGGTTTCATATGACGCGAAACTAAATTATTCCATGCATGCAGAAGTAAGGTCTTCTCTCAGTTTTATAATTAAGGCATGGACGAAATAGGAAGCAGGCAATCCCTATTTCCAGAAGCAGAATACAATTGTCTGGTCGATGAGCTGTGCCTACGCCCAAATTTAGCTAGACTTGAGCTATTTGTGCTCTGGGCGAGCCTTCAGTGGAAGTGACACATCTCCGTGTTGTAACCATCATATTTACATCATGTCTGTTACCCACAGACGCCGCGGGCGATGCGACCAATCTGAATAATTCCAGTAATGAACTAAAGATGCACCGTGACTACTCAGAAGAACATAAAACCGTAACAAGTCACGTCGCGTTTCCTTGCCCAAAATTACGTTGTTTTGGTTTGTCGATTACATATTGCGCTTACGCTTACGTTTGCGCATGGCTTTGTATTACGTTTACGTCTATGCATGATGTCTACGTGCTGCGATTACCTCCTGATGCCTTTGTATTACGCTTACGTCTATGTATCGTTTCTACGTGCTGCGATTACCTCCTGATGCTGTATTACGCTTACGTCACGATACACATATGTATCGTGTCTATGTGCAGCAACTACGCCCTCACATTAGGCTCATTCATTGCGTTTGCACCTGCTACCGAATGGTCGCGCGCTGCAAGCTAACCCAGAAGAGGAGCCGACCACATCGGGCGGCCGGCGAGTATTTTTGACCTTGGCGATTTGCCAGGGAATGACGTCAGAGGAGCAGTGGGCTGTGCCAGGTGACGAGGCAGCGGACGCTCCGTCCGGTGGCCATTGCAGGGCAGTTCGCGGCCACTCAGGCTGGACGAAATAATCATGGGCGAAATAGCCATAGGCGAAATCATCATACGCGAAATTATGATACGCGAAATCATCATCGGCGAAATCATCATAGACGAAATCAACCATCATAGGCGAAATCATCATAGGCGTAATCGTCATAGGCGAAATCATCATAGGGGAAATCACCATAGGCGAAATCATCATAGGCGAAGTCATAGCCAGGCGTAGCGGGAACCAGGCATCGTCGGTGTCCTTTTGAAGGTGTGTCCGGCTATATGACCAGCACGGTCGATGCGCCCTAAAGCCCAAATAACGAGGGTGTGTCCGTGTGAGTGGGTCTGACACGATCCTGATCCTGACCCGACGAGCCGTGTGGCCGCCGTGTCCGCCCA
This sequence comes from Imbricaverruca yamaguchii, assembly GCA_034440575.1. Taxonomy (NCBI): domain Eukaryota; kingdom Metazoa; phylum Arthropoda; class Thecostraca; family Neoverrucidae; genus Imbricaverruca; species Imbricaverruca yamaguchii. The sequence continues at coordinate 1,387,285 of JAOTOL010001528.1, read as the reverse complement.
AGCTGCCGTGACCCACGCTGCTGGGTCAATGCTGAGAGTCGCAGGGCTGCTGCATTGCAGTCAGTTCACAGAGCTGGTGGTTCACAGAGCTGGTGGTGGTTCATAGAGCTGGCGGTTCACAGAGCTGGTGGTTCACGGAGCTGGCGGTGGTTCAATGTCGAGGAGTCAGTGCCACCGATGCGGTTCACTGTTGTTGGCTCAAAGCTATGCATCGTTGTTGCTGGTTCAGTGATGTGATTCACAGTTGCCGGTCCAGTGATATGATTCACTGTTGCTGGTTCAGTGATATGGTTCATTGTTGCTGGTTCCGTGGTGTGGTTCACTGTTGCTGGTTCAGTGATATGATTCACTGTTGCTGGTTCAGTGATATGGTTCATTGTTGCTGGTTCAGTGATATGATTCACTGTTGCTGGTTCAGTGATATGGTTCGTTGTTGCTGGTTCAGTGGTGTGGCTCATTGTTGCTGGTTCAGTGATATGGTTCGTTGTTGCTGGTTCAGTGGTGTGGCTCATTGTTGCTGGTTCAGTGATGTGGTACACTGTTGCTGGTTCAGTGATGTCGTTCATTGTTGCTGGTTCCGTGGTGTGGTTCACTGTTGCTGGTTCAGTGATGTGGTTCACTGTTCCTGGTTCCGTGGTGTGGTTCATTGTTGCTGGTTCAGTGATATGGTTCACTGTTGCTGGTTCAGTGATATGATTCACTGAGTGATATGGTTCACTGTTGCTGGTTCAGTGATATGGTTCACTGTTGCTGGTTCAGTGGTGTGGTTCACTGTTGCTGGTTCAGTGGTGTCGTTCATTGTTGCTGGTTCCGTGGTGTGGTTCACTGTTGCTGGTTCAGTGATGTGGTTCACTGTTCCTGGTTCAGTGATATGGTTCATTGTTGCTGGTTCAGTGATGCGGTTCACTGTTCCTGGTTCAGTGATGCGGTTCACTGTTCCCGGTTCCATGGTGTGGTTCACTGTTGCTGGTTCCGTGGTGTGGTTCATTGTTGCTGGTTCAGTGATATGGTTCATTGTTGCTGGTTCAGTGATGCGGTTCACTGTTCCTGGTTCAGTGATGCGGTTCACTGTTCCCGGTTCAGTGATGCGGTTCACTGTTCCCGGTTCAGTGATGCGGTTCACCGCTGATGCTCGTGCTTGGAGTCCACCACAGCACTTTGCACCGGCCGGGGGCTGCAAGGAACACACTGCGGCTGTACATGGATGTAGTAGATCAACTGTCACAGGCTGGGCTACACTATAATTTATTGCGCTAGCTTAGACTATGATTTATTATGCTAAGTTAGACTAGGATGCATCAAGTTAGGTTCAAAAAGGACGCACCACGCTAGTTTAGACTAGAATACGTCACGCATTTTTAGACTAGAATACATCAAGTTTGGTTAGACTAGAATGCATCCGACTAGGTCAGGTCATGTCTGGCTGGTAGGTCAGGTCAGGCTGTCTGGCTGGTAGGTCAGGTCAGGCTGTCTGGCTGGTAGGTCAGGTCAGGCTGTCTGGCTGGTAGGTCAGGTCAGGTTGTCTGGCTGGTAGGTCAGGTCAGGCTGTCTGACTGGTAGGTCAGGTCAGGCTGTCTGGCTGGTAGGTCAAGTCAGGCTGTCTGGCTGGGTCAGGTGAGGCTGTCTGGCTGGTAGGTCAGGTCAGGCTGTCTGGCTGGGTCAGGTGAGGCTGTCTGGCTGGGTCCGGTCAGGCTGTCTGGCTGGTAGGTCAGATCAGGCTGTCTGGCTGGTAGGTCAGGTCAGGTTGTCTGGCTGGTAGGTCAGATCAGGCTGTCTCGCTGGTAGGTCAGGTCAGGCTGTCTGGCTGGTAGGTCAGAGTCAGGCTGTCTGGCTGGTAGGTCAAGTCAGGCTGTCTGGCTGGGTCAGGTGAGGCTGTCTGGCTGGTAGGTCAGGTCAGGCTGTCTGGCTGGTAGGTCAAGTCAGGCTGTCTGGCTGGGTCAGGTGAGGCTGTCTGGCTGGTAGGTCAGGTCAGGCTGTCTGGCTGGGTCAGGTGAGGCTGTCTGGCTGGGTCCGGTCAGGCTGTCTGGCTGGTAGGTCAGGTCAGGCTGTCTGGCTGTCTTGCTGGTAGGTCAGGTCAGGCTGTGTGGCTGGTAGGTCAGGTCAGGCTGTCTGGCTGTCTGGCTGGTAGGTCAGGTCAGGCTGTGTGGCTGGTAGGTCAGGTCAGGCTGTCTGGCTGGTAGGTCAGGTCAGGCTGTCTGGCTGTCTGGCTGGTAGGTCAGGTCAGGCCGTCTGGCTGGTAGGTCAGGTCAGGCTGTCTGGCTAGGTCAGGTAGGATGTTGGCTCAGGTCAGGCTGTCTGGCTGGTAGGTCAGGTCAGGTTGTCTGGCTGGTAGGTCAGGCTAGGCTGTCTGGCTGGTAGGTCAGGTCAGGCTGTCTGGCTGGTAGGTCAGGTCAGGCTGTCTGGCTGGCTGTGTGGCTGGGTCAGGTCAGGCTGTCTGGCTGGTAGGTCAGGTCTGGCTGGTAGGTCAGGTCTGGCTGGTAGGTCAGGTCAGGCTGTCTGACTGGTAGGTCAGGTCAGGCTGCATGGCTGGTAGGTCAGATCAGGCTGTCTAGCTGGTAGGTCAGGTCAGGCTGTCTGGCTGGTAGGTCAGGTCAGGTTGTCTGGCTGGTAGGTCAGGTCAGGCTGTCTGGCTGGTAGGTCAGGTCAGGTTGTCTGGCTGGTAGGTCAGGTCAGGTTGTCTGGCTGGCAGATCAGGTCATGCTGTCTGGCTGGTAGGTCAGGTCAGGCTGTCTGGCTGGTAGGTCAGGTCAGGCTGTCTGGCTGGTAGGTCAGGTCTGGCTGTAGGTCAGGCTCTGTCTGGCTGGTAGGTCAGGTCAGGTTGTCTGGCTGGCAGATCAGGTCAGGCGTGTGGCTGTCTGGCTGGTAGGTCAGGTCAGGCTGTCTGGCTGGTAGGTCAGATCAGGCTGTGTGGCTGGTTAACGCCACTGACACCGGCGGCATCTGACCTGTCGAGATGTCGGCGGCTGGACTGAGGGCTGGGGCGGACGGCATCTTAGCCGGACCCCTCTGAGTCGGCAGTCTTGGTGGTGGTCGGACTTCACAGAAGATGGGGGCTGTGCAGTGTGCAGTGTGCAGTGTGCAGTGTGCATGCAGAAAGGCTCTCTGTGATCATTAAAGGCCGACAAGCGAAGAATATGGTGAAATACCAGTCTATTTGAAATAATTAAGATTGCTTGCTAACTATTCTATAGCGCCTATCTCTGCAATGGCCAACAAATACCTTTGGCAGCCCCAGTGGCACAGATGTAGTATCACCAGGAAAACATAGACCGACAGAGATGCAGTGCCAACAACCTGATATATATATATATATATATATATGTGTGTGTGTGTGTGTGTGTGTGTGTGTGTGTGTGTGTGTGTGTGTGTGTGTGTGTGTGTGTGTGTGTGTGTGTGTGTGTGTGTGTGTGTGTGTGTGTGTGTGTGTGTGTGTGTGTGTGTGTGTGTGTGTGTGTGTGTGTGTGTGTGTGTGTGTGTGTGTGTGTGTGTGTGTGTGTGTGTGTGTGTGTGTGTGTGTGTGTGTGTGTGTGTGTGTGTGTGTGTGTGTGTGTGTGTGTGTGTGTGTGTGTGTGTGTGTGTGTGTGTTGAATATATATGGAAACAGGTGTGGTGTTGCACAGACCAGCATAGGGCATTTCGGATGCGGTGTCACGCAGGCAAATATAGGGCGATACTAAGTGATTCGCGTTGTGAATTCAGTGGAAACCGAACACGACGTTTCTTGTTTCTCTCGATGTAACATAGAAAAGAACGCATGCGCGGATCCAGATTGAGGCAGCGGTGGCCCTGACTTCCCTGGGACATGCATGGGTTCTTGGCACGCTAACTAATGGTCTTCAAAACCAGCATCCTTGATTTTTTGGTGACGTTCCCTTATTTCCATTCACGATTCTGCACAAGGAGCGGGACTGGAATGAGGACATACTTTTGAAGTCATTCAGTCAACAGGATGTGGTTAACATGCTTACCCAGATGTACCTTTTCGAGAGGGGAAGGAAGTTAGTTATGCGTCATGAATGGACATAATACCGGTGGCGCCGCTCTGGTGGTGGATTTGTGAAGGAACACCACAAGAGTGGGCTTGCTCTGATTAATGCTATATTCTGGTTTCTAAAGGAGGTGCAAGTGATTAATGATCAAATTTGAGCAGCATTGAAACAAGCTCCCTTATGTGTAGTTCGTTTTGTTATCAAATAATTTATCCCTGTCGCTTTGCCATTAAAATTGAATGGGAGCAATTGGCCACCCAGCATCTCGTGATAAAAGCGCATTAAGCATCTTCTGTGTGAATGCTGAAAATTTCCACTGTTGTTAACTGAACGAAAATCGAATGTGCTACGTTTTTATATCATCTTGAATAATTTCCCACCCACTTTTGCATTCAATTCCATAATTTGGATTTCCAATGGTTACAACGCACTACTTTAAATTGGATATCAGATGTTCTCCATTACCGACTTAACTTTCAATGATCTCAAATATACCGGCATAAAATCAACTGCCTTTTGATGCAATGCTCATATACTTTTATAGATTCCTAACCCTGTCATTTTTGCACTCAATTCCAGAATTTGTGTCTCGAATTATTACATACTATTCCTTGAAATTGAACATCGGAAGCTATGCATTAGCGAATTAATTTCCAATGGTTTCAAATAAACTGACATAAAATAAGTTGCCTTCTGATGCCATACTCGACTACTTTCATGGATATTTTACCCCATCATTTTTTACCTTTTGACATGAAGCTGTCCGGACTTATTGAGTTTCTGTCATGGCTTGATGCATGTCAAGCGCCGACGGTTGTTGCCCAGAGGATCCGTAGGGCCGCCGAGCGGTGGCATGACAAAAAGTAGAGTAAAGTTCCACCATTCAACAACACTAAACAACGTCAGCTCTGCGACGCCAAAATGGTGTAGGAGAAATTCACGGTTGTAGATGTATTATTTGCATTCAATGTCCATAAACGTAATGTTCTTAACACACGCACGTCCGGGGGGCAGATATCTGCCCCCTGCTGTTTTTCCTAATTTGCCGCAAAACTAATCGGCTTAGCAAGACCAAACCTCGCATAGCTGCTCATTGTTTTTTTCCGCATATCCACATTTATTTTTAACCCTGGGTCATCTCAGGTCAGGCCACCAGGTCAGGCGAAGTGACCTAACGTCCCTCGAAGTTCTAGGTGGCATAACTTCCACAATAATCGGGAGATTTATTTCAAACTTATAACACGTCATGATTTCGTCAGGGACCATATATATCGATTTTTGTGTAGCATTGACCTGAGGTCAGGTCGCGGCCATGGCTTCCCCCACTACAGGGCTATGGTAAAATATACAAATGTTTCCTAGTTACATATTTGCTCTCGGAATGACATCACAACAGTTGTGGCTTGCAGTTTGAAGCTATGCTGAACTAAATGTTACCGCTGACGTTTTTGCGCAGTGACCTCATCAAGGTCATCTGAGGTCACCTGAGATCACTGGCACATTTCTGCGCATTATACCGCACTGCATTGAGCTAGAAGGCTGAAATTATCGACATTGTGCTTGTATCGCCAAGGCGTGTCGATTGATGTATTTCATGCCCTCCCTAGGCTACTACATTACCTTGATCTGTGGTCATAGTTTCGGTTGACCTGAGCTTAAATCACACCACCTATTATCGGTAGCACATTTCAAGGGTTGTCGAACAGCGTTCGCCGTTTGTTTTATCTGCTGCAGGTCCTAAGATATGTGTCAATATCTGAGTCCCACCTGAACTGGTCGAAATTGACCTATGATGCCCCAGTGAACTGAATATTGACCTGAGCGAAAAAATGACCGAAACACTTTCGATAGAGTCTGTCACCAGCTCTCCAACGCCATTTTCCGTTTGTCGCTAGCTAGCATAGTTCTAGAGACCGTATGAGGCAGTTATCTCCCCCGGACATGCGAAGTTGGCGCGGACCGCCGGACGTGCGAGTGTGAAACAATATCGAGAAAGCCTGTCAGCCTGAACTGTAATGGTGGCGTAGCTCATGCCAGGCACATCACCTATGGTTTCAAATCCGAAAATCTGCCTGTAATTTTTACGTTTGTGTTCATTACATTCGGGGAATGGTCCGCACCCCACCATATTGTGAATGGCCCGAAGATGGGCCAGGAGCCGCCGGCGTCGCTGCCGACGGCCGGCCTTCTATGGTGAAAAATAGTTATACAAGGCAATGCATAAAGTAACAATATGCGCAATATATCCCTGTAAATGGCAATGTAATTGACGCCTGAAGACAAGCTAACGTTCATTAATGCACTTCGTGCCGTATTTTATGGAGATAATATCATAAATTGTAACCATATTCTTTGCGCACACACTAGTGAGGATAGGCGCGCTTGTCGCGGGCGCATGGTTCAGAGTTCTTGAATGGAATCAGGAGCCTACCTGTTTTCGGTCTTTCCTGGAGATCCCCTTGATGTCCGCAGTGACATAGCGTCTGACGCCTAACAGAGATTTCCCTCCTCGAATCAGTATTCCCTATTCATATATACCGGTATACGTTTACGAGGAGGGAGGGATCCCACCCTCGGATCGGTTGTACCTTTACGGAGAGGGGTTGGAATAAAGCCCCATCCTTGGATCAGCTGTCCCTATTCATACGTACCGGTGTAATTTTACGAGGAGGGAAGGGAGTCAAATTCCCTTCCTCGGCTCAGTTATACATATCCAGTTGTAACGGTGCATCTCCTAACGCACCTGCCAGTTCAAATTTTCATGAGCAAATGCTCTGAATGTGCGTGCTGCACTCACGAAGAAACGCTTGTGCTGTTCAGTATCAACCTGGTAGGGCATTTGGGGTGAATATCGCAATTCGCTTGGGGAAATCTACCCTGCCGCGTGGTGACACAAGCGGTGGCGGATCCACAAAGCTTGTCTGGAAGTGAAATGTTTTAGTCGCAATGTAGCTAAGCTCATCCTAAAATTATATAGCAGTAGTCGACTTTGGATGTAACGCATGCTCGGATGTATTTGTATTATGTGTATTGTTGCCTAAGAGTGCTAAACATTGCTTATAAGTTTCTGGTTGCAAAGCGATTGCGGGTTAATTCTTTACTCCCTGGATCCACCAGTGGAATAAGGTCAAATTCGAATCGGTGCATATTTCCTACCTTGATTTGTTCAAGGGCTCCTTCGTCCCTCACTAACAATGGCCACTTACTTTCCCCTGGGTACATCATCGCTGCTCGTGTCTCACTGAACGTTCGCCCTTGGAGCCCTGTTGCAGCCATGCAGGCGGTTGGCCAGACAAGGAAAGAGTAATACTTCGGCATGGATAGTGAGTGGGAAGTTGGGCATTGAACAAATAGCCTAAGTGAGATAAGAACAAATACCCCAAGTGCTAGCGACGTGAGTGCTTTGTCACTGTCACCCGCCCAGGCAGTTTGGCAACCCACCAACTGTTCCGGGAAGATCACCATAGATAACGCCGGAGCATCAAGTGAACACCACGGCATGCACCGGCCAGGATTCGTGCAGTACCACGCTGCCACGGCAGATATGTCCGGAGGATGTGTAATCGTCGGTGACACGATGCACCTTCGGTCGGCACTGCCCATACCGTCAAGACCTGTGTTTGTGCGGGTGTGCACGTGAATGACGCACCCGTCGATATGCCTCCGTCGCCGTGCTCTGAGTCGCGTCACAGCTGATATCGCGCCAGGCTGTGGCCGCTATCGGCAGTGCTGCCCTATCGATAGGGGCTTCGGGCTGGGAGCTGCCAAATGGTAGCGTCCGACCACAGCACCAGCGGGCTGACCGGGCATGAGACGCGAGCTCGGTTGTAGTGACCTCACGAGGAGTATCTGGTCCGGGCCATAGTCCCTGCGGGGAGGTGTGTCAAGGCTATTCCGGGGCCATTTTCTAGCTCGCGCCGAAGCTGTAACTCAGGTAAGGAGTCGCACCGCGGCTGTTGTGGTGGATCCATCTTTTCTTTTGTAATGCAACCAAGCCGAACAACGGAGCAGCCACCGAGGCATAGTCGGAGGATTCCAAGCACATCCAAACGCATATTACACCGCATAGCGAAGCTATGCTGCACCTTCTCGAGCAGACGATTTCTGACTAGCTTGTCAGCTATTTAGTGCACTTTGTTGATCCTTTTACTTCATTTGGCCGCCGCTGACTGATTCTCCCACAGCTGCGTACCGTGGCTGCGTACGGACGACGTCTGGGGTAGATGGGCTGTCGTTAGATAATGGCCCTGTCTTTTGCATGTCGGAGTGCCACGTCGCTATCTAGGGTAACGACAAAAATATCGACAAACGTCGAACATTTCAAGCAAGTTTGGAGAGACATTGTAGAGACAAGCCATATCGTATTAGCTGCAGAGTGATAAAATATACTCCAAAAAATTCCGATACTTCCCCAGATCCAGAAATGTGGTTGTCCATCGTCGCCAGGGTTCAACGATGCAATACGATGTCAAGTTATGCCATGTCAGGTCAAGTTAGCGCAAACTATCTTACGGTTTGGTCTCTGGTACAACATAACATAGAAGTGTTCAGGACAATTTAGAGTAGCTTTGCGTGAGCTATTAGTTGTTATAGCAACTTAAAACCATTCATGGGCAGCTGAAGGGCTATATTTGGTCCACGCAATCAATGGCATGGAATGACTGCTTTTTCTTTCTACGGTATGACCACTTATCATACCAGTTACCAGTATGCACATTGAAGCACGGATATTGTAATCTTGCATTTGCAAAGGTTTTCAAAAATGGAGAAGGTTCGAATATCAACAAAAATCGTCTGTTGGTCATTCCGATATTCACGTATAACGTCACAAATTTGTAACTCAATCTAATCGCAATGCCTTTGATTCAAACATAAGTTCAATGGCCAATACATAGTACCGAGCATTTACAATATTTGGCACAAATTGATAACATGCTTTTCGAATATGGTTGGAGATATTAATGATGACATCGGAACAAAGCACCGGCCTTTAAATTTGGCGACATTTTTTTAGGCCTCTGATAGGAGTTTGAACTGTAGGTTACTTGATAAGACTTGCAATCGAAGAGGGTGCTGAATGAATGGTAATCACTTCAGGTGAGAAAACCCAAAGAGTACAAATGACAGATGATAGTTGACTTCTTGGGTACGAGGGCTTTTGTTTGTATGGCTATGAACTGCTATTTTTCCCTTCTTGATGTCTGCCTGTTTTTGTAGCTGATGAGACTGAGACGATTGGCTGTGATGTCATCGAAATCATGGTTATGTTGGACGATGTAGTCTCGCTATGGTGCTCCTTCTTGGGAAGGGAGCGTCACGGGAACAACTCATGCTATGCTTCACCATAGTCTGCTCTGATACGTGGATACTGATATCACGGGCGAGGCGACGGGACTGTGTCGATACGTCACTTGTCAGCCGCTCCGCCGACAGAGAACATGGGACGTCACCTGACACGTGCACCTGATACAGCACTGGCCTTTACCTGACACAGCACTGACCGTCACCTGACACGTGCACCTGACACAGCACTGACCGTCACCTGACACAGCACTGGCCGTCACCTGACACAGCACTGACCGTCACCTGACACGTGCACCTGACACAGCATTGGCCTTCACCTGACACAGAACTGACCGTCACCTGACACGTGCACCTGACACAGCACTGACCGTCACCTGACACAGCACTGACCGTCACCTGACAGAACTGACCGTCACCTGACACGTGCACCTGACACAGCATTGGCCTTCACCTGACACAAAACTGACCGTCACCTGACACGTGCACCTGACACAGCATTGGCCTTCACCTGACACGTGCACCTGACACAGCACTGGCCGTCACCTGACACGTGCACCTGACACGGCATTGGCCGTTACCTAACACAGCACTGACCGTCACCTGACACAGCACTGACCGTCACCTAACACAGCACTGACCGTCACCTAACACAGCACTGGCCGCTACCTAACACAGGATTGGCCGCTACCTAACACAGCACTGGCCGTCACCTGACACATCATTGGCCGTCACCTGACACGTGCACCTGACACGGCATTGGCCGTTACCTAACACAGCACTGACCGTCACCTGACACAGCATTGGCCGTCACCTGACACAACATTGGCCTTCACCTGACACACATGACACGTGCACCGACACAGCACTGCGCGTCACCTGACACAGCACTGACCGTCACTTGACATGTGCACCGCGCCAACTCAGGGCGGGACGGTCCGTTGTGGGGATGTGGGGTGGGGGGTGGGGGGCAGCTAGTCTCGAGATGTGTACATGGTGTGACGAGTAGTAACGCAGACGTGGCGGCCCCTCGGTCCAGATGTGGGGTGGGGGGTGGGGGGCAGCTAGTCTCGAGATGTGTACATGGTGTGACGAATAGTAACGCAGACGTGGCGGCCTCTTGGTCCAGAATTCTTTATTGGTACATACATAGCGACCAGCTTCCAGGTGCAACTTACCTGAACACAAATAAATGGTAGCTGATGCTTAATAACAAGTGGGCCTTAACACGCGGCTTAACTGGACATAAATACATGGTAGCTGATGCCTAATACCAAGTGGGCCTTAACACGCATCTTGACTAGAGGGAGTTAATATTAACGCTGAAACATGACGTCACAGGCATCTCCGAGTGAAAAGGTAAGCTGTGATTGCACATGCATGAATTATCTCGGCAAGGAAGGCCATGTACATATGGGCCGGTGATCTTGGATCCGCTTGCAAACAGTTGGCTCGATACTGAATTTCAGCATGCAACGTCATATTCACCAACATTGCATACATCATTTGCATAGGAACATCAACATTCAGATGCCAAATAGGTATCAGAATAAAGTGTGGTCGCAGCCCGTCTTTATGCATGGCGTGTCAATGCTTCGTACACAAGGCATCACTGCGAAACTTCATTCACATACAATGTATGAATGTGTCGCGATGTGTTTGTCGGTACGGGCTTTCACGGCGTTCGCAGCACACTTCACTCGGCCCACTCTTCTGCAGGTCACACTTCACTCGGCTCACTCTTCTGCAGGTCACACTTCACTCGGCCCACTCTTCTGCAGGTCACACTTCACTCGGCCCACTCTTCTGCAGGTGTGAACGACTCCAACTTGGAATCACCCCGCCTGCATTTCGGCTGCCATATGAAGCTGCAGCGGCGCATCGGGTGGCAATTGTGTCACCCAGCTGTCCTTCTGGTGACGTATTTGGTGACCAGTACACACGGTGGGTGGCCTCGGTCTGCAGTACACAGTCAGCTGTCCTTCTGGTGACGTATTTGGTGACCAGTACACACGGTGGGTGGCCTCGGTCTGCAGTACACAGTCAGCTGTTCTGGTGACGTATTTGGTGACCAGTACACACGGTGGGTGGCCTCGGTCTGCAGTACACAGTCAGCTGTCCTTCTGGTGACGTATTTGGTGACCAGTACACACGGTGGGTGGCCTCGGTCTGCAGTACACAGTCAGCTGTCCTTCTGGTGACGTATTTGGTGACCAGTACACACGGTAGTTGGCCTTGGTCTCCAGTACACAGTCAGCTGTCCTTCTGGTGACGTATTTGGTGACCAGTACACACGGTAGGTGGCCTTGGTCCGCAGAACACGGTCAGCTGTCCTTCTGGTGACGTATTTGGTGACCAGTACACACGGTGGGTGGCCTCGGTCTGCAGTACACAGTCAGCTGTCCTTCTGGTGACGTATTTGGTGACCAGTACACACGGTAGGTGACCTTGGTCTGCAGAACACGGTCAGCTGTCTTTCTGGTGACGTATTTGGTGACCAGTACGCCAGGGATGCAACAAACCGCCGACTTGAACAAAGGTCAAGACACAGACACCTCTGCTGATCCAGGAAAATAGTCACAGGTGGCAGAGATAAAGCAGGTATTCACGGTCTTGTCAGTAAATTCAACAAAAGTCACCACGCCCAGCGCACACTACCAAGCGAAGAATGTTAGTCGCCACAGCTTCTCATAAATATACTCGGAATAAGACTGCATTGGCTATCACAAGAAACCACAGGGCTTATCGAGGTTGGGCGAAGTTCAGCGAGACCGAAGGAGCCCTTGGTCAGCCTCTCGGATAACTGGATATAGTGTTGGCATACGGCAGTTGGAAAAGAAACAGAATGTGGCATGACGAAAGCACAAGGATGTCAAGTAGACAGCAAGTCAGCAAACAAAGAATGCGTGGCTCTAAATTTAGCTTCCAACCCAGTACGAGGACACATATAGCTCCCAACCCAGTACTGTCAGTACGAAGACCCATGCTATTCGTTGAGATAAAACCATAGTAAGGTTTGGTAGAAGGCAACGCGGATTTTTTCCCTTGATGCTAACATGTTGTGGATTTTCTAATGAAGCCTACGTCATTATTGCATGGCTTTGTATCAGCATACTGCAAAGAAGCCATTGTGAAAAGTTGTCATTGGGAAGAGTTGGACCAGGATAATTTTGTATTAGAATTGGATTGTGGCCTTACGACGTATTCAGCAGCTAAGGCCATATGGCGTCGCCTGCCTCTTACCCTGGCAGGAATGGGGAGGGGGCATCTCGGGGAATCTAACCCCGTACTTCTGCCAGAGGCTGAGCTTAACCACTGATTTGCCAACGCCCCAATTTTGTATTTGGACAGGCTTTTAGTTTTTTTCGCGGTTGTCAGTGGCTGCATGCTTGAAAAAAACAAAAACATTCTTCACATCCTGTTGTGCCCATGCGCATGTGTACCAGTACTTATTATTCCTAATTAGATATACAAACCATGAAATAACTTGATCATTATCTTGTTCACCAATAAGCGCAGGTGGATGACCCTTCACGATGACAGCCAGTCAAGTAATGACAGACCCATGATGATGACTGCCTGTCAGGTCATGACCGACCCTTGATGATGACAGCCTGTCAGATCATGACCGAACCATGAGGACAGCCTCTCAGGTCATGACTGAACCATGGTGATGACAGACTGTCAGGTCATAACCGACCCCTGGTGATGACAGACTGTCAAGTAATGACCTACCCTTGATGACGGACAGCACCTGTCAGGTAATGACCGCCATTTCTTGACAGTTTCGCCGGCTCAAGGAACGCCTCTTCCCCGCGATGGGTTAAATTATCCTGCTGCGATGGCGTCAAGAATTGTCCGCTCCACACACGGTAAGTTGTCGCTTGGTGGCTGGCGGATGCTTGTGTTTGCTCTTTCCAGAATCTGCCGAAAGGTTTTTAAGTTATGGGCCGTTAAAGTGTTTTTAAAAATCGCAGCGCCAGACCACAAAAATCTGCGCTGATGCGCTTCCCGTATATTGGCAAGAGGGAAGTGTTCTTGACAACACTAGCGGCTTGTTTGATGCACATTGTTATGCTATATAATTTAAAAGTCATGCTAGGTCGCCCAGGTCATCATGACAGGCTAATGGAACCAAGCATGGTCAACTGGAATGTTTTCATAAATGGAAATGACTGACATGCGATTGACGTGACTTTGCATGTTACTCCCTACACATCCCACTGTTTGTCATTGTGTGCTTAAGTGTTTCTGTACTTTATTCATGTATTTCACTCCTTTCTTTGCGAAGCCGATTGTGCCGAGCCGCCCAACGGAGCAGTCAGGTGGGCAGCCCGGTTCCGGTAACTGGAGCAGGTAATGATCTGATAAAGTGCTCCTATATAGGTGACCTGAGGTCAAATGGCGGATCTGGCACATGCATTACATCATTAGTAATGTCCAAATCTTCATTAATGGCAATTTTGGAACATTTAAACACAATCACAGCGATCCATACCAATGACAAGCCAAGCCACGCAAAACCCAAAAAATAGCTTTTTGACCTCATTTGACCTTGAAGATATTGACCTAAGGTCACGAAAGTTTCGCACAATAGAGTTACCTATTGTGCCCATCCACCCTGCGAATTTCGTTGCTCTAGCCTTAATGGGAGCCGAGATCTTAGGGGGGCGGAATCCGCCCCCCCCTTCAGTGCGCGTAATTTTCAGAGGCCCTCCAGGGCGCGTGTTAAGCTATATGCACAGTACGAAAATTGTTTCGAGCAGGTTACCGTCGGCGCCTGCTCCAAGGCAGCCTGCTCGCAGGCTTGATGTATTTCCGGCTGCATCCCCCACACTAACTCAACCTGTTGCCGCTTGCACGCCCTGGGGGCATATTTACGGCGCGTGTAGCTTCCGCACGCCAGATGGCATCAGCATCTCCCACGCAGAACGATCGCGGGTGGCCGAAATTCCGAGCAGTCGGCGAGATTTGAGTCCAAGGTTCGAGGGTTTGACACGGTCCCAGGGTGATCTCGCTACTGACGAGTTCCCACGTCTGACGGCTGCACGCGCATTGCAGAGCAGTCAACGGCCGACCAGATGCAGATCGAGTCCCAGCTTTCCGACGAGATGCGAGAGGTGCTCCAACACCTGCGGTCCAAACGGCTGGGCTCGCCCAGCGCGGCCCTGCTGGCGCAGGAGCTGCAGCTGGCCAGGCTGATCCACCAGGCCCAGCACAGGATGCAGGCGGCGCGGGACGCCACCCAGCTGGCCGCCGAGCGGCTGGTCGCCGCCGAGGTGAAGGAGGTGGAGGACAAGATGGCGCCGTCCGGTGACAAGATGGCGACTGCACGTCATCCAACAGGTTCAGCGGCTGAGGTGCGCGACGCGCAGCACCAGCAACAAGCGGTGATCGCGGACGAGATGACGGAGGTTGAGGAGGACCTACACCGAGCACAGTCGGGTGTAGGGAGCCTTGCTACCGAGCAGGAGCTTGCGAGGGAGATCAAGGAAGTGGCGACCGCCATGGAGACTGCTCGGTCCGGCGGAGGCAATCTGGCAGTCGAGCGGGAAATTGCTGGTGAGGTGAAGGATGCGGCAGCAGAAGTGATCACGTCGAGTTCGCGAGACGCATCAGCGACCAACCAGCGGGAAGAGACTTGGATCGGTAGCATCATTCACGACATTGCTCAGAAGGTGTCGCCAGATGAGACTGCAAGGGGCGGTGACGGTGATTCGCGTGACGATTCTGACAGCAAGACAGCGGCAGAAAGCCCAGAGGATGATGATGACGACGACGATGATGATGACTCGAACTGGGCAGCTGCCGAAGATACCGACGAAGGTCCTGCAGATGGCGACCACAGTGACGTCAAGGCTGACGTCAAGGACGACGGAGACACATACGAAGACGCCTTCATCCGGGAAGAGCCCGACGATGACTCGCGACCAGGAGCCGATGCGGACCTCCGCGACCAGCAGTCGCGTGTCAACACACCGCCAGAGGACACCCGACAGCTGACCGGCGGCGGGGAGGGGGAGCTCGAGGACCCGCCGGGTGTCGGCGGGTCCGTCGAAGGTCGCCGACGGGGACCAGCCGGGTGTCGGCGGTCCGTCGAAGGTCGCCGACGGGGACCAGCCGGGTGTCGGCGGTCCGTCGAAGGTCGCCGACGGGGACCCGCCGGGTGTCGGCGGTTCGTCGAAGGTCGTCGACGCGCACTCGTGGCAAGTGACCGCGCTGACGGTGGCGCTGTGTGCCGTCGTCGGCTCCGTCATGCTGGTGGTGGTCGGCACGTGGTTCCGGCAGATGAGGTGA
The DNA here is from genome assembly GCA_034440575.1 of Imbricaverruca yamaguchii. Taxonomy (NCBI): domain Eukaryota; kingdom Metazoa; phylum Arthropoda; class Thecostraca; family Neoverrucidae; genus Imbricaverruca; species Imbricaverruca yamaguchii. The sequence continues at coordinate 1,371,698 of JAOTOL010001528.1, read as the reverse complement.
GTCTCCGGCGGTGCTTGGCTTTACCTTCACACATGAGGCGGCGTGGGTGATGATAAGGGTACTAGTGGTACAGTCCATTTGGTACAGATGATAAGGGTACTAGTGTACGGGACTTTACTTATTTTTCTTCTTTCATATGAAACAAATCTTGTCTTAAATGCATTATTTACCAAGCAGCATCATATATATAATTATAAAGTTACCACATGCGAAGGCAAATGTTTGTCTCCGCCTTCACCGCGAAGTGTGGTTACAGCCAGCCTGTTTTTAGTCGGATCGAGTGGTATACAAATTAATGCCACTTATTTTAATACTCATATCTGGATACGGTAAGACCTGAACATGATATTATAAAATACCCTAAACCGATAATGGTTTTTGTTTTCTTTTATCCCCCTTGGATATGCCACTCCCTTCGCCATTTCCACCGTTACTGAATTCACCGGCATTGACAAAACGAGTAAACATCATAGGTGTGGAAACAGGGCAGGAGTGGTATGGTCCCTCACTTTTCATGGTTCAAGGGTTTTGCCCCCTTCAATATACACATGCACACTTTTTGGGGCGTTCTTCTGCCTCTGGTGGACGTGGCCTAGTCGAGACTTTGACTAAGAGGTCACGTCCTTTGACGTATGCAGGCTTACCATCAAAGCCCACCATACTCCGACCCAATATAAATTCCCAATATAAAGAGTGGGAGTGTTGACTGACTGGAAGCGGGCATGCCTACCTATCCCAGCTAACATAGCATATTTGAGCCCTAGGGGCCTGGTTGCTCGAAGCTTTATGTAATTTAACAATATAAAAATGATTGAGTATTTTCACAGAATTACTTTGCATAAAAAAATAACTATAAATGTTTATATAGCTATAAATGGTCTCTACCCCATCCAAAGTCCGTCGCGACACCCATGCATGTCGCAACGGACTTTGAGTTCATGCATGTCGCGACACTAAAAGTTCATGCAACCGTTAAAAAATGGGGCACTTGTGTGCTGTTCATCAATGGAACATTCATAAGCTCGGCGCCCCGCCACGACTTGCAGGTTGGTGAGATTCCACAGCCTTTGGATTTATGAAAACGCTGAGCCTCCTCGGGAGTGTCCAACTGTTGTGGCTCATTCATTTATTGTCGACACCTCGCTCAATCCACCAGTGGTCCGAAAAATTCATTCCGAACTGTCGCGCAGCTGAAGCTCTGATCTAAGGGTACACCAGCGCACTCAAGTGGTGGAAGTTGTATTTGAACCCTTAAGAACCCTTAACTTTGAAATGATGTTGACTTTATGCTATGAGCCATGATTAGGCAGCAAGGGATCCAACATTATTAGGCTGGAGGGAATCAAACATCAGCATGCAGCAAATGATCCATGATCAGTAAATTAGCTCTACAGGTTTTTATTTAAAAAATTACTTTAATTTTCGGTACATATTGCAACCCACAAAGTTGAATTTTCGGTATTCTTTGGTTTGTCAATTAAAGATATGGATCCATGACAAAATGAGTGGTCACCTCGCCATGATTATGGTAATAAATGTACTTTGTTTTACTTTTCTTGATATACTGCAACAGCCTTAAACAACACATTTACTGATATTCACATTCAACACCAATGCCTGCGACATTCCAGATTTGGTGAATGACAAACCAAGGGGAACAATATTCCACACTGGTGTTTGGCATCATCAATACTTTCTCTTGTTAGCACAACCTGTATGCACAGTATTATTGGGCTTTAAGATATTCACAAGACAGGTTTTAGACACATGTTGCCTGCAGTAAGCAAATAAAGGGATTAGGTTAGACTTAGTAAATTTTTTAGTTGCAAAAATTCCTCTTTGTTCCTCAAGTTCCTTTTGTTCTTCGAAAGCAACCTATGCTGTTAGATCAGGGTAGGTTTTTAACTTGATGCTTCAGAAGAAAAAAAATTGTTCTATTTTTTCTCCATCTTCCTAAATTTTATCTTACATTAGAAGTTAGTCTAGGTTAGTCTAGACCATGTTCAACTTTTCCTTTTAATTAACATTATCTGTTATGCTATATGACCCAACCCAAAGCTCCTTTTATGGTGTTACTTTTTCTGCCACCTAAGAAATATAAAATTGCAGAGGAAATGACTGGTCGCATCATGCTAGCTACCTTTCCAACTATTACAGTGAGGAAAGAACCAACAATTACAAAATTACGTGGAGGAGAAAACATATGTACCATACTTATGCATACCATAAGTATTGTGACTAGCAATTTTAAAGTATTTATTCCCTATTAATTAATTAGCAGAGCCAATGAGCTATGGAGTTAAATCATTATATACACTCACAGTTCTTTATTTTTGTTTTCATATGCTTAAATTCCTCAGTTTTCAACTACATTTCACAAAATAAGTTTATATTTCCACTGAACACAACATCATTTTGGAATACAACAGAGAGATATATTGCCCAAAGACGCATAGTTATGTTTCACAAAATACATTCCAGCGCATGATTGCATGTACGTACCCGTCAAACTGCATTGTCCCAGACCACTCATATGTTACTGTAAGACAAAACGTCGGTAAATTCGTGTATTAGAATAGTTTCTCAATTCTTCAAATTTGTCCGATACAATGTATGTCAACATCATTAAGACAATGTTACCACTCATTTCCTCTGGCAATAATTGCTGATCATTTGACAAGCACAATCATACCAAAAATGTTCTTCAAGTCAAATAATACAATGTAAAATGCATGTTAGAATGAGATATCATAACATTGTCTGAGAACTCCAAAATAACATGCAATCTAACAAGCCTAATAATGTAACCTAAGGTAACCTATCCAAGCCTAATCTTCCTTATATAAAAAAAACAAATTAATAAAATGAAAAATATTAAACCATTTTGCCTGGTAACCTAGCCTGAACAGTTTCTTATTAAAAGAAGGAAGCTCAATTTCTTAAATGTTAAAAACATTGAAAATTTACCCAGCATACAGGCTACCTTGCTTAGCTTAACCTTTTGTGTGTTTTATAAAGGTGATATGTGTGTAAGGCTTGTCATGGTTGCCTTAAACTACAATACCATTAAACAAATTTTTGTTAAAGATGATTTGGGCTTTAGGGGACCTTGGTTGCCATTTACACATTTAGCTTTCAAGATGATTTCTTCTGACAAGAGATTAAGCTGAGTTAGGTTAATTTATGTTCCATCTTCATTCCTAATGTAATTTTTATTGGAAGGTTGTCCAACTCAAAACTTCTTTATTGCCTGTTTCCTGAAATGTAAGCATTTACAGAAGAATGTATTGGTCATCCGAAAATGAAAATGGAAAAATAATCGCGAAAATGTTCAGAATAACGACTGATATAACTGAAGCTAACAAAACATGTCTTCTGTTTTCTTTATAGAGTTAAAATGCATGGAAAACATGTGTTGTGAACGCCTTAAAGTGCAGCAATACTGGAAGTTTTGCACTCTTGCAGCAAATGTTTCATGCAAAATTTCACCAGGTATGGTGTGTAGGTATCCATATTGCCACAATCCTGCAAAACAAAGGACAAGCCTAGGCATACCATATGCATGTGGCATCCAAATCAAACAAATCTAAACACTGGTTCAGAACTCGAACATGTAGGTATCCAGAAAGGGTATGCTTATGCAGCAAACTAATATTCAAATCCCCCCCCCCCCCCCCCCCTTTTCCCCCGGGGGGGTTTGGTTGCGTTGCAAAAAAATTTTTATTTTTTTTTTTTTTTTTTTTTTTTTTTTTTTTTTTTTTTTTTTTTTTTTTTTTTTTTTTTTTTTTTTTTTTTTTTTTTTTTATTTTTTTTTTTTTACCCCAAACAATTTTTATTCTTTTTTTGTGGTTTTTAAACCTCCAAATACAAATACAAATACAAATACTGGGATTGTGTGATGAATGTTGCCTATCCCCAATTTGATAATGAGCATGGTCAATTTTGAATGTTTAGACATTCCTATGATGATTCTGAGATGTTGTGGTATTTGGGGAAATTTCTCACTATATTATTTGCTATTTGGAAAATTAAATATACTAAAAAACACATGGTCAGGTTCATTTCTCACTCAGGCATCCCTTGTTGTGAAAGCACATGTAATATTATGGCTTGTGTCCCTAATGCAGCTGATGTCCCTGGCATTACAAAAAAATCCGGATAGAGCCAATATCACCTACTCCCATATCACCTAGTCTACAACAAAATGAATGTGATGCCCTCAAGCTGCATTATGGGGCGAAAACGTAAACAATCTATGTCATGCGGCGATGATTGCGCCAAGAGCGCCACTATGCGAACAAAATCAAGAGTATTTCCGCCATAAATTCCGCATGCGCAGAACGGATGTCCGCCTTTAACACTAGTATGTCCCCTACCGTTTTTTTCTTCAATGCAACACCTTGGGCTACATTTCACATAATTATATAATGTTGCATAATGCTTCTTGCTGATGCATTTCGCAAAGCTGGGGTTGGTTAAGGGATGCTGAGCTACACGCCGCCACCTCCCACACTATGGCGGAGCCCACGGGCTGAGGTTATTCTTGGAGAAGCGGTCGATTAATATTAAGGCAGACGATCATATAATAAATTGCGCCAAATCAGAGGTAATTGATGATACTGGCCCAAAGTGGACCAGTGATACCTTTCCATAGCTTCTGCTCGCGACGTTTGACCTCACATGACGTGGCACACCCGGTACTAAAATCAACCCGCAATATTACCGACACCAGCCCTGACACAGTTACTGTAGCTAGCATTAGTCTGTATGTTAACCTCCAGAGCGCTTGCAATGCATTAACTCTCAAGGCATATTGGGCCCCTAACACGAGCTGACCATTTACAATGGTTCAAGTGCATCAATTAGCAGCAAGGCTATATACAAACACTCGTCATCAGTATAAACTGCTTACATGTGCATTTGGACATCTATCTTTGGCATCTATCTTGGGATCTCGTCATCTTGCCACAGATCACTTCGAGTCTTCATTGGTTTTTATGCGACCATTGGTGTGTATTGTCATTCAACTTTTGACTATATCGGGTCTAGCAAGTTCCTGGTAAATATTTAATGACTGGTCTATGCCACTTTTGGAAAAGAGTGTGACTCGAATTGGATTTGTCTTTGATCCGTGAACTTGAGGAACTAGACGTCAGCTATTCGGTTCCAGGTGTATACAAAGCGATGCCAAATTTGAAAGGAACATATGTAATAGTGCAGCGGAAATATCAGAAAAAGTTGTAGTTGTCCAATTGACCACCAAACTATTAGGATAGCTCAAGGAGATTAACATGCACAATGCTACTTGGGTAACCCGCGCCGTCTCGGGTGGGGGTTTTCAACCCCCTCCCCCCATCAGGTTTTTCGCGGATAGACAACGAAGAGCGCGCGGCAGCGCGCCAAAATTTGTGATACCCTTTTCCAAATCAATTTAACATGCTGTTTCAAAATTTTAAAGTCTGCTCATCTAGGGTCAACGAGTTAGTCGAAGTCAAGTGAGGTCACCTCCAAAAACGTTCAACCAGTCGTCACGCTTTAACGGATACAGATATTTTAATGAAATTTTCAGCGTTTGTTTATCTTTAGGGATGCAACAAAGCGCGCCAGAGGAATGTTTAAATTATTCCGTTTTTGACTATTTATTGATTTTGCATATTTGGCTATTAGCGTTCAAATCGAAGATTCTGGCTAAAGTAAGTATTTTTTATCGGAGCAAGTTGACTTCCAACAACGTTTCTCAGTCTGCTCTACCCATTAGCAAAGGAAAATGAAAGACATCTTGAAAACACAAAATTTTGAAAAATTGGGGGGGGGGGGGAATTGTTATGGCCCTCGATCGATTTCGCTGTCCTTTTCTGATTCAAAATCATGTTTGGATTTTCAAATCTCCCCCAAAATGTATTCCACAGAGACAAAAACATAATGTAATTCGTGAAAAATCGTGAAAATCTAGCCCCCTCTAGTAACGTCATTTTTTGGGAGAAATTGTTTTGGAGGTGGATCCGGGCCCTATTCGTCGAACGCTTTCTGATGACACTTCGTTCGTTTTCGTACGGCGATTAGTTTGGATTTTATAGGGGGTATTACTATCCACCCCCCCGCCAGAGAGACGGGGTGTGAGGATCTGACCGGAGAGACTTGCTCGAGGATGTTAGGATAACCCGCGGAGATTAACACACACAATGCTATTAGGATAACCCAAGGAGATTAACAAACACAAGTATATTAGGATAAATCCCAAAGATTAGCATGCACAGTGATATCAGGATATTTCCCGGTGGCTAGCAGGTACCAACTTTTCACGACTTGCATTATGTTTTTGGCTCTGGGGAGTTCATTTTGGGGGATATTTGAAGAAAAGATATTCAGAATCAGAAAAGGACAGCGAAATCGACCTGGTCCATACAATATTTTGGCCGCCCCATTTTTTTTTGTTGAAATTTCAAAATGTCGAGTTTTCAAGATTTCTTTAATTTTAATTTTCTAATGGGTAGAGCAGACTTAGAAACATTGGAAATCAACTTGCTCTAACAAAAAATGCTTACTTTAGCCATAATCTTCGATTTCAACTGCAATAGGCAAATATTAAAAATTGGTATGTAGTCAAAAACTGGAAAAATTCCTCTCGTACGTTTTGTTGCATCCATAAAGATAAGCAAATGCTGAAAGTTTCATTAAGATATCTGGATCCGTTAAGGCATGGCGACTGGTTCAACCTTTTTAGGTGACCTCACTTGACCTTGACGAACTCGTTGACCCTAGATGACCTGACTTTACAATTTTGAAACATCATGCCAAATTGATTTGGGAAAAGGTATGCCATATTTTGGCGCGCTGCCGCGCGCCGTTCGTTCACTATCCGCGAAAAACCTGAGGGGGCGGTTGAAGACCCCCGAGACATGCACAATGCCATTATGATAACCCCAGGAGATTAACAGACAGTTATATTGGGATAGCCCCCGAAGATGAACATGCACAATGCAATTATGATTACCTCCGGAAATTAACATGCGCAATGGTATTTGGATAACCCTCGGAGATTAGCATGCACAATTAGCGTCAAGAATCGAAAACGTTTTGCTTACAGCATCGGCATTCCGCCCAATTCAATCTTTCATATTCTACTTCCAGATCAAGAGACCCACTTTCAAGCTACCGTGCTCTATCGTGCAACTACTCAAAGTCAGGGAGAATACGGGGGGAGCAGAACCGGCGGTGTGTGCCCCTCATATAAATGTGCCGCCCGTCCGGGAGAGTGCAGTGCTCCCCCGCCTCAACAGACTGTTTGTCAGCCAAAGGCATCTCGAAGACCCGTCCCGAATTCGTCTCTGCTTCAAGTCGGCCGATAAGTTAAACCAAATTCCAGACTTAACCGTTTGCGCCAGTTTCAGATCCGGCTTGCCGGAGCAGCTGGTGGTAGACGACGACGAAGACGCTGTGTACAACGCCACAACTCGGCCGTCGTCGACAGTCGAGGTGGGTGAACTGGTGGCTGGTGCAGCCATCAGGATATCCGGCCAGCTCGTGTCAGCCGAGGGTATGAAGTCCGTTAGTTGGTTATTCTGGCATTAAGGCCCGTCGAAAACTATGGTCATATTGCGCACGACAAAGAGGAAGTCGGTCTTGAAGCAAAACTCATGGCGTGAGTTCGAAAACTCCTCGGATTTCGACGCTTGAACACTTGGATTTCGCAAAGATGGTGCAGAACAGCATGCATCTAATACAATGTGCATAGTTGTATGTAGGAAAACGTCAAGAAGGTAAACAAAATCCAAAGACTCAGGCCGTTTGGGAGTGGGGAGATAATTATGTTTTGAATGCCCTCTGTGTCCGCTGCGGCTGCAGCATCGCTGACAGAAGTACAAGGATAACTCACGTGCGGATGGTGCTGTGACGGAGTACCGAAGGCGTTGTAGAGGGGCAGTCACTGACGGATGGCAGCCGCCTTCAAGCCTCAAACAGTTTGCAGAATAACTTTTCCTAGAGCACCTGCACAGGAGCGGGTGCAGGAGGGGATGGGGTGCTACACTGAAGGCATGGGAAGGTGACACCCTCCTCAGGCCAGAAAAGTTGAGAAAAGATTCAGTGGACTCCGTCCACCACAAACTCAACGGATTTGTTTCCAGCCAGAGACTGAATTTTGCCCAGCTTTTGAGAGGAAAAGCGAGTGTTCGCCGAGTGTTTGTCGAGGCCATCAAAGAGGTTTGCAACATCCTCTCCCGACTTACAATCTCGCAAAACGTCTGAGCGCTGTGCTATCTCCATACTTGCCGCCTACGTACACGTTGAAATCATTCAGTGAATGTCTGGATCTCGTACGCTCGAATCAGCGACAGGGAAGGCTGGCTTCACTGGATGTGATAAATCTATCCAACAATGTGCCAGTTTCGAGCGTGCTACCGCCATCATCTGTCACTACGACTACCGGGACACGGAAATTACCCAACCTGACATCGCATAGACTATGATGGTCGCCATGTTCACACTCTGCATCCATAAATCTCCCTTTGCGTGACTCTGTGGGAACCTTTGCTGCCAAACAGATGGCGTTACATTGGATCACCCCGAGGTGCGCTGCTGGCCAGATTGTTCATGTGTGATATTTTTGGGAAATGTTTGTAGTGATATCTTGTGTTTGTGTTTCCGTATATTTTGTCACGTATGCTGCTTTCTCTCTCTGCGATAGGAAACAAGTGCAAAAAGAGCATCGACACCAGCTAGCCACCGGACTCCCAATCGGAATTTCTACGTTTGACCACACCTGAGGACTATCTCGCGACTCCGGACCTTGCCCCGATGCTGCCTCACTTAATTCATCTACTGATGCGACCCGACCAGTCCTTTAGATGACACCATGGGGACCCCGTTGTACCTCGCCGACCCCTGCTCGTCCCAAGACCATGACCACGTATCACGATCCGGACCAGAGCATCATTCTCCACGCCGCTGACCCGCGCTCGAACCAGATCACCCCCTACCAACCTGAACCAATCCAATCCACCGAACCCTATCTTGACAGTCCTGACTCTTACGTAGTCATTAAGCCTGTGGAGGAAACCGCGTCCTTCCGTCGTATCAACGTTTTTGGCCAACCAAACAACTCCTCGGCATCTGAACCCTGTCAGTCCTGACATCGAAGCCCCTGCCAACAGATCACTAATCATCGAAGCCTAAGCCAGAGCCAAGACCGAAACCCTCCTCCGCACCACCACATGTGAAAGCTCGGTCACAATCACTCTCCACACCAACGACAACACCACCAAGGGTACCATCTTCTCGCCGAAGCTCTGCCTTTTGTCTGAGTCAGGCGGAGCTCAGGGCGGTTGGGGGACCCACATCCGACGCATCACCTCCTTGCAAGACGGCCAGAAGCGTGACACCAGTCTCCTAGTCCTTACATTTAATTTCACCACTCTTCCCAAAAACCCCTGCCGGCTATCTGTGATGCCAAGTTATTGTGTTCATTCCAAACCAACTACGATGTTTTAATTGTCGGCTATTCGGTCATCGAAGAAAAACATACCGCCAAGCGGTCAGATGTCCCGTGTGTGGGGAACTACCTGATTCCACTTGGCCAACCTGACTCCACCTGCTCAAAGTCAGCCCGCTGCCTTAACTGTCACACACCTGACCACCTGAACTGACCACCTGAGCAAATAAAATATCTGTCCGGTTTTTGGGAACGGACAGGATGTTTTCGCCGTCAAGGGGCGGCTCCAAGAATGCTGGTGGAGTATGGCAGTGGAGTATGGAGTAGAAGATGTCGCACTTCTCTGGAGTTGTGTCATTGGTGCCCTGAGGGGTTCCATTTGTACCCGGAGGGGTTCCATTTGTGCCCGAATTGGTGTCATTTGTACCTGGAGGGTGCCATTTGTACCCGGAGGGGTGCCATTTGTACCGGAGGGGTGCCATTCGTGTCCGGACGGGCAACACTGATTTTGTGGAAATTCGTTCAAGGCGATGAGACAGGAGATGCACCAGAGGTGCATACGAGCACTCTGTACAGGGCTTTTTACAGCCCTGGATCTATTTCGATGAAGTTGCGCCCGACTGGATAGAAATAGATCCAGTTGGCCGCATGTCCATTGGATGCACATTCCCGCAGTTGGCCAGCCGAGGCCTGGATCCACCAATGCGTGACGGCGGTGTGCCGGCCCAAGATACCTGCCTGTACGCCGGCCAACGTCAAACCCCAGCAGCGGCCGAAGGTCCATCAGCTGTCTGAAGCGTCATCCGCACTGATGATTAGGGCACAGCGTCCTTAATAAATTTTGGATTCGAGATTCGGCCCTACGATTTTGAGATGTAATCGAGTGTGCTGATTTCAAATTCGAAAGCTGTTTTTGGATTAAAGCATTTTCTGGTCCGCAAATTTACACTTTTCTGCAGGCATGTTTCCTAACTTTACGCTAAATATGGGACTATGGACACAAAGGCATGTCTGAAAGTTGTGTGACTGTTATATTCGTGATATTCACACCAAAATACCTATGATTACCACTTTTCAGCACGCTAAAGCGTATATTGGATATATTTTTGACGGTTTCTCTGGTCCGTCCGACACATCCCTCACTAACGCCATCTATAGGTGTTTTTTTTCATTAACTCGGAAAATTGACTCTTATTGAACTAGACATATATCAAAAGCCTGTCCAGTATACATCTAAAATTTACACTAACGAACTGAAAACTGATGCCTAGCTTCCCTCAGGGGCCGATCCAGGGGGGAGGCAATAGTAGGTATGTTGAAAAAGGCAAAGGCAGGTTCGTACACAAAATACAAAAAGCGAACACGTTTCTTGAAAACTTCAAATAACATAAAGCAAGCTTTGAAGTATCATAGTAATCGTTTGTAATGTAGGAAAACATTGCATAACACACAGGACTACCGTTTAGTGATCGGCTGAGGGAAATAATAGATATCTGAAGGACAGAATGCATAAAGTGCAGTTTTGTGTGGCCTTTTTACTACTCCACGTCATTGGCCTACTTCATAGCTTCCATTATATCCTTCTTAGAGAGGAACACTGGCAACTGTTTTCTGTGGTGGGTGCTGGTGCGGACATAGCCATCTCGGACCTCCCGACCCACCACCTTTCCAGCGGCTGTCGTGACGTGCTGGACAGCCCGCTCCGTCGACTGGGCATCCGCAGGGAACGGAGGGACATCCAGCGGCATGGATATGCTCCTCCTGAGTTCTGTTGTGGCGATTCCGCACGTACACACAGGTTCCGTGATCTCTGTGTCGTCCCAGTCGATCAGTTGTATAAGTGATGAGGTGGACATGTTGATCTTGGGGTGCTTTCTCGTCTTTGGCGACTTGTCCCCGTACTCTGCTCCTCCTCTCACACCGATGATCTTTCCGATGGCAAACTTCCTATCTTCAAGTTGTTCGCTGGCGAGAAGGGACAGCAGGAGGCTCTCAGGATGGGCGTACCAGGCGGAAGACCGAACACAGCGGGTAACCGCCGCCTGAACCTATTCTGGTTGCGTACGAATAGTCCGGAGATGGGTTGTTATGTGTTCGGGTGCGTCCACGATTTTGGGCTTCGTCTTAATCTCAAAGTAGCACTTGAAATATACGTTGACGCAGAAATCTGCCAGCCGTCTCAGGATTCTCTTGTTTGAGTCGGTGAGGCCGTGCTGCCTGGTCCAGAAGTACAATATCCTCTCACCTGTTGTCAACCAGCGCGCATGGTTCAGCTTGCCAGGCTTCATTTCTTGCATACTTGCAGGGAGACTTCCAGCTTTCACCGCCCGACACAGTTCGTAAGAGACCTTCTGGTCTGTTGACATGCTGTCAAGTACATCTTCTGGGATCTCCACATATTCCTCGCCTTCAGCTAGCCGTTCAAACGCTGGATCATACCTCATGTCTTCAACCTTCGAAAGCATCTTTCCAACAGGGCCTTGAAATCCGTCCCTTGCGTTTGTTGGGCCGTCCAGAGAAGTGATAATGTGTCTGAGTGGCAGTTCTCCTGTGTGTAAGTTGCACACGACCCAGCAGCATCTGTGTCCGAGCATTCTCTCCAAGTGGGTCATCACGCCGTTGCTGTGACCCGTGCTGGAGTTTGTAGAATCTTTGATGGAAGGAAGGATAAGGATACTCGAACATTGGTTCCGGATAGCAACGGCAACCTTCATCCGAGGATAGTCACACAGGAGCACGTTACTGTGACTGTTGAGCCTCAGGATGATTATCTGTGCCATTTCACACCGGAAGAGTCGGTTCATCCAGAAAAAAACAGCACAGAAAACGGCTGAAGCTCTTTACGAACTGCTACACAGCCTGGAACTGATCGACTCGGACGACACAGAGATCACGGAACCTGTGTTTACGTGGGGAATCGCCACAACAGAACTCAGGAGGATCATATCCATGCCGCTGGATGTCCCTCCGTTCCCTGCGAATATCCAGTCGACGGAGCGGGCGGTCCAGCACGTCACGACAGCCGCTGGAAAGGTGGTGGGTCAGGAGGTCCGAGATGGCTATGTCCGCACCAGCGCCCACCACAGAAAACAGTTGCCGGTGTTCCTCTCTACGAAGGATATAATGGAAGCTATGAAGTAGGCCAATGACGTGGAGTAGTAAAAAGGCCACACAAAACTGTATTTTATGCATTCTGTCCTTCAGATATCTATTATTTCCCTTAGCCGATCACTAAACGGTAGTCCTGTGTGTTATGCAATGTTTTCCTACGTTACAAACGATTACTATGATATTCAAAGCTTGTTTTATGTTATTTGAAGTTTTCAAGAAACGTGTTCCTTTTTTGTATTTTGTATACGAACCTGTCTTTGCCTTTTTCAACATACCTAGTATTGCCTCCCCCTGGATCCGCCCCTGAGGGAACCTAGGCATCAGTTTTCAGTTCGTTAGTGTAAAATTTAGATGTATACCGGACAGGCTTTTGATATATGTCTAGTTCAATGAGAGTCAATTTTCCGAGTTAATGAAAAAAAAACACCTATAGATGGCGTTAGTGAGAGATGTGTCGGACGGACCAGATAATCCGTCATAAATATATCCAATATACGCTTTAGCGTGCTGATAAGTGGTAATCATAGGTATTTTGGTGTGAACATCACGAATATAACAGTCACACAGCGTTCAGACATGCCTTTGTGTCCATAGTCCCATATTTAGCATAAAGTTAGGAAAAATGCCTGCAGAAAAGTGTAAATTTGCGGACCAAAAAATGCTTTGATCCAAAAACAGCTTTCGAATTTGAAATCAGCACACTCGATTACATCTCAAAATCGTAGGGCCGAATCTCGAAGCCAAAATTTCTTAAGGACGCTGTGCCCTACTGATCATGCCAGCAGTTCGGAGCAGAAACCGCTCATAGAGCCAGATATGGCTTTGATGTTTCCTGTAGTTAGCTGCATGAGCATAATGTCATTGAGAGTTTGGTGGCATATAAGCCGCTTTTCAGTATATGCTGATCATACTTTTCCAAGAAGGGCCCTTGTGGCTCATAGTTGCACTAAGCTTTTATGTCAACCAGCGTCATCCTCGCGCACTAAATTTAAATACATCTGTCAGTTTCCCCGCAGCGCCGCCTCTCGCCGCCCGGCTAGCTCAGTCGGTAGAGCACGGGACTCTTAATCCCGGGGTCGTGGGTTCGAGCCCCACGTTGGGCGATTGTTTTCGTTTCCGTTGGCGTTTCGAAGAAACTTGTTGCCATTCGGATCAATACGAATGTTGATTTCTTCTTAATTCCAACAAATGCTATTCATAAATGTCTCTTTATGACAAGAATTGGCTGGATATGTCACTTTTCAGCAAAGTTGACAATGGATCAGGGTGTTCCATGGTGTTTTTTTCCATCCATGAGGGTAATCTGTTCGATGAGAGGTGCGCTCGCTATTCTTCGGACTTATTCTTAAGTGAACATCATATAGTATTTGAGTGGTACATTCCTCTCACAAAATATAGAAAGCGATCCTCGTGCTAATCTTATCTTAAAGAATAGTGGTTTATACCAGACTCAAATGTAGTTTCCTGATAATTATTGTAGGGGACAATAATTATCAGGTTATACCTCAGTTTATTATTACTTTATTATTACTACTTATAGCTTATACCTCAGACTTATAATTACGTGGTATCGGTCCCAACAGATGGGAGTAAGGTGGGCTGACAGTAGATCAGAATCATTTTCTATTCAGAATGGTGTCAGACAAGGGGGAAATATCTCACCTCTGCTGTTTAATGTGTACATAGATAAGTTTTTATATGATTTGCAGAAGACTGGTGTGGGTTGTCATGTTGGACTGCATGCTGTAAATGTTCTGGCATATGCTGATGGCATTGTTCTGCTGGCCCCCACTAGGGCAGGACTTCAGATGCCGGTTAGGACGTGCGAGACCTTTGCAGCCTCAATGGATCTGAAATTCAATGTTTAAAAGACCGTCTGTATGATGTTAAGCCCTCAAAGACCATACTCGTCATCACATCTGATGTGTATCCAAGGGCCACAAGTATTTCTCTGTGGAAAACCGCTTACGTGGGTCCAGAAGTTCAGATATCTGGGGCACGAAATTGAGTGCAACATGAGTGATTGTGCAGATATGCAGAGGACCAGACGTGCACTGTACTACCAGGTAAACATACTCTGTGCTACGCTAGGATATGCAGTCAAGCTCATGCTAGTTAGGCTGTTTTTAAGATATACTGTCCCCTCTATGGGTGTGAATTGTGGAACACTGGGCGTGAAACGAGCTTTTCGCAAAGTCTGTATAGCCTATCACTCCTGCTTGAAAAGGCTAGTCAAGGTTCCTAGGTTCTCTCGCCATCATGAAGTGTGTCGAAAGTTTGGAACGCTGCCGTGCCACATGCTGGTGGCAATTAGGCAGCTTTTATTTGTGCGTAGCCTCATGGACAGTAGCAATGCCATTATAAAAGCACTACGTGAGAGTGATGTAGCTCGGTTGGGCATTATTGCACAAAATCCTGCTCGAATTAGGTATGAATATGAACTTGTATCTATGGATTTATCGGTGGCCAGTAAAGCTGACATCAAACACATATTTAGGTCACGGCTGGAACGAATTGTACTGGAAAGAGCTGATCAGGCTCATGTGCATGCCCCAGGGTAGAACGGAGCAGGTGTGGCACCGTGGTTGCTGTCTCAGTTTGGTTGTGTTGTTGGTCTGTACACATGAAGGCATTGTGTGTTGTATGGTGGCCCAGATATGTACCGAGAAAGGTGCGAAATAAAGTTCATTACTAATATATGAAGACAATAGGCGGGTCGAAATCGATTCAGGGGAGGGATGACATATCACATATGGTCGCATGTTAAAAGACGAAATTATTGATGGGAACAATGCTAACATTGGGGATGGAGCGAGCCCCTCCAAAAGCATGCAATGTACAGCCCCGACAGCAGGCGTTTGGAGGCAGAGGAGCAGCCACAGGGAGACGCCCAAGGTACGGCTCCCTCCCTGAACTTAGGAACCAAAACTAGACTCGGTGAAACACAAAAATTGAGCTTTTTGTCGTGCAAAACCTTAAATTTATCACGCATTTCTGGCGCTAAAAGTTGCCTCTGATCCATTACAATTTTTTGGTCGGTTCCCCTGAGGAAAATCCTGGCGGCGCCGATGCTTAGAGGTCGAGCTGCTGATACAGTAGATTATATCGCTGAAAATTGAAGTGACGGTCGTGGTACCATCGTACTCAGGCGGCAGGAGTGTCGAGGTCCTGAATCAAAGGGGAGGCAAGAAGTTGCAATTTTCCGGCACCATGGTAAAACGCTTCTTATGCAAACCCTGTTTGTTGTACATGGCTGCCGCTTGGTATTGTCGGTGCAATATCAATTAAACTATTGGTCTTGCCATCCAATATAAACTATCAATGTTTTTTCCCTACTAATGGCCACCCCTACTAGTAATCCACTCCCTGGCTTAGGTGAGTCCACCAAGCTGTGTTTAAATAAATACATATGTTGCTCATTATGTGAGAGTACATAAGGCGCTCTTCATGTATGGGAAGGTCTGTATATTTCGGTCAGCTAATGCAACACTATTAATGTGTGCAATAGTGTTGTTAATGCAACAAATACGCGCATGCACTTCGGACTTTCCCGGGTACGGTTCTTCAGCGTCCGCTGCATAATTGTTCACTAATGTACAGCACATTTCATCATCAGGTACACACACCATAACAACGACCACATTTTCAGAGCTGAAGTAAGTGGTGTTATGGATAGCCGGAAGTTGGGGCTCAGACAGTCGCGGCATGACCGAACGCCGCTGTCTGAAGGCTGTGTAGCTACCTAGGCTCCCCGTAGCTGGATGTAAACTGTTCCGTGCCCAGCGAACTCGTGGTGTGAAGGAGCGGCGAGCGAATTCTGTGCGGCATCGTGGTGCATGGAGCTCTCCGCTAGCGGTGACCCTGGTGCTCTGCAGCGATACAACTGGGCGACCCTGGTGCTCTGCAGCGACACAACTGGGCGACCCTGGCGCTCTGTGGCGACACAACTGGGCGACCCTGGTGCTCTGTAGCGACACAACTGGGCGACCATGGTGCTCTGTAGCGACACAACTGGGCGACCCTGGTGCTCTGTAGCGACACAACTGGGCGACCCTGGTGCTCTGTAGCGACACAACTGGGTGGCCCTGGTGCTCTGTAGCGACACAACTGGGTGGCCCTGGTGATCTGTGGCGACACAACTGGGCGACCCTGGTGCTCTGTGGCGACACAACTGGGCGACCATGGTGCTCTGTAGCGACACAACTGGGCGACCCTGGTGCTCTGGAGCGACACAACTGGGAGACCCTGGTGCTCTGTAGCGACACAACTGGGCGACCATGGTGCTCTGTAGCGACACAACTGGGCGACCATGGCGCTCTGTAGCGACACAACTGGGCGACCATGGTGCTCTGTAGCGACACAACTGGGTGGCCCTGGTGCTCTGTAGCGACACAACTGGGTGGCCCTGGTGATCTGTGGCGACACAACTGGGCGACCCTGGTGCTCTGTGGCGACACAACTGGGCGACCCTGGTGCTCTGTAGCGACACAACTGGGCGACCATGGTGCTCTGTAGCGACACAACTGGGCGACCCTGGTGCTCTGTAGCGACACAACTGGGCGACCCTGGTGCTCTGTAGCGACACAACTGGGCGACCCTGGTGCTCTGTAGCGACCCCGGTGCTCTGTAGCGACACAACTGGGCGACATCTCAGTTGACCGCGAATGAGTTCTGGGGCACTCACTCCTAATTGTGTAAACTGAGTGAACATCTTCCTCGGATTCGACCTACTCTACTTTGAGCCTAGTTTATTCAACATTGTGGCGACGCACGATACCGGTAGTGCAGGCCAGTGACAATGTTTCCACCGAAGTTGATACCTGTTCAAGTGCGCCTACTGCGGGTTCTATTATGGTTACCCCACACAGGCGCACGGCATCTTTTGTGAGAGAATGATAGAATGATAGATCGTCGTATTTTATGTGTTGGTACGTCTTGTTTCAGAGTTCAAACTGATTTAATTTGTCTGTGATCGAAAATTAAACTCATTGATGACTAACAAGTAGCCTAAACCAAACTGAACTATTCCGCTCTCAGATTGCCGCTTCGTATGCAAGGTCGTGACGTCGATGATCTGCAAACTTCCCCGTATGCAGGACACCGTGTTTAGAACACGTGAGCTAAGCTATCGCATCTTCTTTTCAGCTGGGCCGCTATTCGCGACTGAAGTGATCCCGACTGTTGTGAGATGACGTCGTCTGGTGCAGCAGTGATTACCTCGTGGCAGAACAGCGGTGGCGGGCACAGCAGCGATCACTTCGTGCCAGAACAGCAGTGGCGGGCACAGCAGCGATCACTTCGTGCCAGAACAGCAGTGGCGGGCACAGCAGCAATCACTTCGTGCCAGAACAGCAGTGGCGGGCACAGCAGCGATCACTTCGTGCCAGAACAGCGGTGGCGGGCACAGCAGCGATCACTTCGTGCCAGAACAGCAGTGGCGGGCACAGCAGCGATCACTTCGTGCCAGAACAGCAGTGGCTGGTTGATCTGGGATGTGATCCGCTGGTCGCACAGCTCCAGGATGGCACTGTCGCAGCTGTGCAGGTCAACCGTACGCAGATCAACCCGAGCAGGGCGGGTTCGGTTCCCGCTGCAGGACGCTTTCATGAGGCCCGAACCGATTGTCAGTGGTAATACCGTCAGACCAAATTGATCGCTGTGACAGTGCTGTGTTGCATATGCCGCTATAGCATGACTACCGGCGGCTCCTTGGCGTCGAGCCTTTAATGACGCACCAGACGATTCAACTGCTAGTTCCGCCCAATGCCGGACTTCTGGTGGCGCATCAGGCGCTTCATCGGTCTGATGCCGAGCCTTTAGTGGAGTGCCAGACGTTTGAATGGCTAGTTCCACCTGACGTCGAACCTTTGATTGCGCGTCAGGAGTTTCAATGGCTTTTTCCGTACGAATGAATCGTGCATTATTATATAAATTGTGTGCGTACTCCATGCAGAATACATCAATCGGATCTCGCATGGAGTTTCAGTTGGGTCCCTTTCAATGAATTACAATTGTATTTTCTGCTGGCTCACTTCATCGATTGATATTCATGTTTTTCCGATAGATGCCGCACTTGGGTTCAGTTCCCTCCCAAGACCGCCTCGGGACGTTCCCGCCCCTTGAGCTTCTTGACAGTCAACCACCAAAGTTCTTTCAGAGTATATGATATGTGGTCATGCATATCATCTCCTATCAGACACGACTCGCGCATATAAAGTCACAATATTTCGCACACTAGCACCATAGTGCACTAGGTTGCACACGATGCATTAGTCGTACATGTACATACAATGCCGCACTGTGGACAAAACCGAAGCCTGTACGATGTACCTCAGAGTGGTGTTTGGGATCACATATCCCGCGCGGGACATTGTTATGAGAATTCCAGTACACTTGTGAATCATGGTATCGATATGTGTTTGATGATTCTGGTGACGGTCAATGGTGATTCCAAGTTTTCGCACCGATATATAGTCAGACACTACTCTACCACAGAATTTCGTTGTCATTGGCGGCGTATCATTTAACACGCGCCCTGGAGGGCCTCTGAAAATAACGCGAACTGGAGGGGGACGGAATCCGCACCCCCTAAGATCTCAGCTTCTTTGAAGGCTAAAGCAACTAAATTCGCAGGGTGGATGGGGACCATAGTAAACTCTATTGTGTGCAAAGTTCATGACCTTAGGTCAATATCTTCAAGGTCAAATGAGGTCAAAATAGCAAACTTTTCTGGTTTTGCGTGGCTTGGATTATCATTATTATGGATCGCTGTGATTGTGTTTAAATGCTCCAAAATTAGCATTAATGATGCTTTGGTCATTACTAATGCTGCAATACAGATATCAGATCAGCCATTTGACCTCAGGTCACCTATATAGGAGCACTTTATTAGGTCATTACCTGCTCCAGTTACCGGAACCGGGCTCCCAACCCGGCTGCTCCGTTGGGCGGCTCGGCACAATCGGCTTCACAAAGAAAGTCGTGAAATGCATGAATAAATTATGGAAACGCTTAGGCACATAATGACAAACAGTAGGTTTCGGGATGTGCAGGGAATAACATGTAAAGTGACATCAATCGCATGGCAGTCATTTGCATTTATGTCACATTCCAGTTGACCAAATTTGGTTCCATTAGCCTGTCATGAACGTGACCTGACTTGACCTTGGGAACCTAACATGACGTTTAAGTTATATAGCATAACAATATGCATCAAACAAGTCGCTATTGTTGTCAAGAACACTTCCCTTTTGACAATATACGGGAAGAGTATCAGCGCCGATTTTTGTAGTCTGGCGCTGCGAATTGTTTTTACTTTAACGGCCCCTAACTTGGAAACGTTTCGGCCGATTTTCATTTTTATTGTTTAAACAATGTGCGGGTCATTTCTAAGTACGCAAAAAACTGGCGTATATTGGCCGGTACAATATGGAGTTGTGTACGAAAAATCGGAGGGGTTGGCGACTTTCGCCATCCCTAATCCAGGGCGTGTGTTTACCTGTCTTGAACTTGACCTGACTTGACCTCGGTGACTTAGCATGACTTTGAAACAATGTAGCATGACAATGTACATCAAACAAGTCGCTAGTTTTGCCAAGAACACTTCCTTTTTGCCAATATACGGGAAGCACATCAGCGCCGATATTTGTAGTCTGGCGCTGAGAATATGTTTTTACTTTAGTGACCCCTATCTCGAATTCGTTCGGTCGATTTTCATTTTTCTTACTTTAAACAACGCGCCGTTCATTTATTAGCAGGTACAAAAACTATGGCGTATATCGACCGGTAATATCTTGAGTTATTTACGAAAAACCGGAGGGGTGGGCGGATATCGCCCCCCCCCCCTCCAGGGCGCGTGTTAACATTAACTGAGTTCCGATGACCATCGTCTGCGGATGTTTGGTGTATAGTTTCATTCCATTATGATAAAACCACCGGCACATGGAGATGGGTGCGTGCTTCATCCGGTAACTAAGCTGTTGAAAGTCGCGCTTTTTTCTGCTGGCAATGTTTCATCCACGAATTGGATGACGGTGACACCATATGATACACAGAGGCTCGAGCACTTCGCGAACAGCATACATAAAACACAACTCAGAGCGCCACCTTGGAAATGCCCGCAATTGAATTGTCTAGACATCAGTGGTACAGCGTGAGGCGCGCGCATCTGAGCCGGTATCTGGCCGACTGTGTAGTTTCGGACCAAAACCGTACCGATGTATTATAAAGAAAGCGCTTTGAGTCATTTTTTTCGCATCATCGGCGCACTACAGCGAAACATATTGCGAGGTCTATCAAGACTAGAAGAGAGATTTCGCCGATATACATAGCCTGAAATATTTTGTCAATGGTAGCGTGAAGCGCTGATTCCGTATATTTTTTGTGTGCGGTAAACATGCTGGCCGTCAAGTAGTAATTCGGTTAAGTCCAGATAGTCCGATGGCAGCAGTCCTACTGCAGTCAGCTCACGTCCTCTACTGCAGTCAGCTGACGTCCTCTGCTGCAATCAGCTGACGTCCTCTGCTGCAGTCAGCTGACGTCCTCTGCTGCAGTCAGCTGACGTCATCTACTGCAGTCAGCTGACGTCCTCCGCTACAGTCAGCTGACGTCCTCCGCTGCAGTCAGCTGACGTCCTCTACTGCAGTCAGCTGACGTCCTGAACTTCTCGTTCGGACACCTTCACTAACGCGGGAAAAAATTGATATTTCACGCGTATCTAAAGGATTTTCTGATGCCTTGCTCCTCGAATTTAGTGTTACCAGGTCATATTTCATCGCTTGCAAGACGTCGATGCCAGGCTTGAGTGGGCTATGTCCAGATGAAGGTGCCCAAGTACGAATACTAATTTTGGGGGCACGCTACTCTCATTTATAGCAACGAAGGTCCCATTGCATTCCATGATTAGCGAGCCAGGGCAATGCAAATGCTACTCAGGGTAGCTCTATCTACACCCAGTCTCGACCGGAAATGCCTTGTATGAAATGCAACCCTTGATGCAAGACTGTTTAATGCAGGTAATACTAGGGCCGAAATAGAGGTATTTGTCTAAGACTATTCTAAAATATGTGAAATATATTTTATGGGGGATAAGTCGGTCCCTACAGCGAAGCGGTGGGGTGGGTTGAATATATGTATTAAACATATATAAATTTTTGGTGAATTTAGTGGGGAAATCTGCGGCCCTCTGGGGCTGCAAATTTCCCCACTGCAGCATCAGAGGGCCGCAGATGTCCCCACTTTAGCATCAAAGGGCCATAGATGTCCCCACTGCAGCATCGGAGGACCTCAGATGTCCGCACTGCAGCATCAGAGGGCTGCAGATCTTCCCGCTGCAGCATCAGAGGGCTGTGGCCCAGAGGGCTGCGGAGTTCCAAGAATCAATGCGATCCATGGCTGGTTGCATGAAATGATCCGCCTCGTCTCCCAATGGATGCGCACATCAAATCGCCCAATTATAGCGGTAACGGGAATGTTTTAGACCAGGCAATCAGAGATGACGCATGCCGAACTTTGAGTAGGGGAGGGATTGAAACATATCTATTCGTTGCGAATGAAATGTATGTTGCACGCTATACGGATGTGACAAGTAACTTAAAAATAAATTAGGTTCGTTTTGAGTTCTCACTCTTGAAAATCCTATTTTGCGATTGCCTACATTAGGGACGCTATTAAAGGAACCGCCTTTGTTATTCCTCGTCGAACGCCAAATATTGCAGCGGTTCTCTCGATGTCCACGAGCACCTTTAGTACATAAGTCAACATATATTTTGACGTACTTTTTCTTTTCTTAGTTTTTTTATTTAAAAAAACCTCACCTTGGCAACGTGAACGTTGTTTCCCTGTCTGTTCGTCCAATGGATTGATGCGGAAGCATGCCCTGTTGCACGTTTTGCTGTTGCTTCTCTTTTTACGCCAGCAACGATAACTACCGCCTTTGTTTCTCAGAAGGAAGGCAGATATTCCTGTTCTACGACCATTTGGCAATATGAACCATTGGATCTTATTATCAAGTGAAAATCAAGTGGCACTTGCGGGAAGGCCTCTGAACGCACCGTCATTGAGACCAAGATTGTACAGCACCTGCTTAGTACATTGTATAAGTAAATCATTCGAGATGGCCTCCTGACTGTTTCACTAGCGGGGCACAAATTGTAGAGCCATCCAAGATCTTTTAAGTTGTAGTAAAAATTGCTGACAATGTAAAATCCACGCAGAAAATTAAATCGCTGATGGCGAAGTTGAGAAACAACAACATTCAGAATTTGACAAGTTGAAAGCAATTGTTCCCAACTTGCGAAGTACCGGATATGTGGATAAGTAGCTCTGAGCTTTCGACATTCGGTTTCTCAACACCTGAAATTGCATCCGATTTTCATCCCACGTGAAAGCTTAGGATTATCAACCTCTGAGATGACCTCTGGTTCTCAACATCCAAGGAAACCTCGTATTCTCCACATCTGAGATAACTTCTGACTCTAGGGAAGATGTGGTATTAAAAGCAGATCACAGAATTGTTTAAGACGACTATTTCTTAAATTCTTAAGCGATTTGTTTTCACCACAGCAAGGCCGTCACAAAAACTGCGCTCTCAAGCACTTTTGGAAAACAAAAGTTGTAAAACAGAACGTCAATCACTGAAATGTTCCACATATTTGGAAAACGTAGCACGCGCCATGGAGGGGAGGGGGATCCGCCCACCCCTCCGGTGTTTCGTCGATAACTCCAGATTTTACTGGCCGATATGCGCCGTTGTCTGTGTACTAGCTTAGAAATGACCGGCGCGTTGTTTAAAGTAAGAAAAATGAAAATCGACCGAAATTTGTTTCGCGTCAGGGGTCGCTAAAGTAAAAAATAATCAGAGCCACCAGAAATATTTGCGCTGATGCGCTTCTCGTATATTGGGAAAAGGGAAGTGTTCGTGACAACACTAGCGACTTGTTTTATGCATCTTGTGCTATGGAATATAAAAGTAATGTTAGGTTTCCGAGGTCAAGTCAGGTCAAGTTCATGACAGGCCTTTGGAACCAAATATGGTCAACTGGAATGTTGTCATAAATGCAAATGAATGTCATGCGATTGATGGCACTTTGCGTGTTACTTCCGACACATTCGGAAATCTATTGTTTCTCATTGTGTACCTAAGCGTTTACATACTTCATTCATGTATTTCATTCCTTGCTTTGCGAAGCCGTTTGTGCCAAACCAAGCCGCCCAACGGAGCAGTCGGGTGGGCAGCCCAGTTCCGGTAACTAGAGCACGTAATGACCTGATAAAGTGCTCCTATATAGGCGACCTGAGGTCAAATGGCGGATCTGGCATCTCTATTGCATCATTAGTAATGTACAAAACATCATTAATGCCAATTTTGGAGCATTCAAACACAATTACAACGATCCATAACAATGACAAGCCAAGCCACGCAAAGCGAGACAATTTTGCTATTTTAACATCTTTGACCTCGAAGACAACTTTTTTTCGCTATTTTAGCCTAAGGTCATAATATTTGCACACTGTAGAGTACACAATCGTGCCCATGAACCCTGCAAATTTTGTTGCTCTAGCCTTGATAGGAGCCGATATATTATGGGGGTGGAATCCGCCCCCCCCCCCTCCAGTGGGCGTAATTTTTAGAAGCCCTCCAGGGCGGGTGCCATGGCGCAGATCAGAAGTTGATTGATGTGAGGGGAATAGGAATACTAAGACATTGCGTGCTAGGTTCTGCCACGAATCATGAGAAAAACGTGCCCGTCTCTGCCGAAGTAAGCGACCGCTACGGATTACCCCCCCCCCCCATCGAGGTTGGGTATGCCGCTGCTTCCGCTGCACCTCAGGCACGGGTCAAAGCTAGCATTCACAGATATAATCCTTTGAGCCCACACGGTATGATCTGATTCTGATATGATCAGCCGTGAATTGAGCTAAGCCAGCCCGATGGGTGCTAACAAATATGTGCATCCACAGTGTTCGGCCATGCCGACAGCACACGGTCCGATCCACAGGCGAATTTGCCACGTGCCGATCGGAGATGTCTATCAGGGCTGTGAGGAGCCAGCAGGATGTCGAGGACCTGTTAGATGTGTAGAACCAGCAGGATATCGGAAGCCTGCAGATGTGTAGAGTCAGCGTTATGTGTCTCCCCCGCCTCATCCCACCCGATTCCTCCTCGTACCAACTCACACCCTTCTCACCATCCGACATTCCTCTCTCCCCGTCCCGACTCACACCCTTCTCACCGTCTGACATTCCTCTCTCTCCCCGTCCCGACTCACACCATTCTCACCATCTGACATTCCTCTCTCCCCGTCCCGACTCACACCATTCTCACCATCTGACATTCCTCTCTCCCCGTCCCGACTCACACCCTTCTTACCGTCTGACATTCCTCTCTCCCCGTCCCGACTCACACCCTTCTCACCATCTGACATTCCTCTCTCCCCTTCCCGACTCACACCCTTCTCACCATCTGACATTCCTCTCTCCCCGTCCCGACTCACACCCTTCTCACCGTCTGACATTCCTCTCTCCCCGTCCCGACTCACACCCTTCTCACCGTCTGACATTCCTCTCTCCCCGTCCCGACTCACACCATTCTCACCATCTGACATTCCTCTCTCCCCGTCCCGACTCACACCCTTCTCACCATCCGACATTCCTCTCTCCCCGTCCCGACTCACACCCTTCTCACCGTCTGACATTCCTCTCTCCCCTTCCCGACTCACACCCTTCTCACCGTCTGACATTCCTCTCTCCCCGTCCCGACTCACACCATTCTCACCATCTGACATTCCTCTCTCCCCGTCCCGACTCACACCATTCTCACCGTCTGACATTCCTCTCTCCCCGTCCCGACTCACACCACTTTCACCGCCGTGCACTCCGCTCTCCCCGTGACACTACCACCGCTAATGGTGTGCGCCAGGCACGGCACCGCCACACCGCCACACTGCCACACTGCCACACTGCCACTCCACACCATACCACCACTGATGTTGTGCACCAGGCACGACACCGCCACATTGCCACACTACCACACTGCCATACAGTCACACTGCCACACTGCCACACTGCCACACTGCCACACTGCCACACTGCCACACTGTCACACTGCCACACTGTCACGCTGTCACACTGCCACTCCACACCATACCACCACTGATGTTGTGCGTCAGGCACGAAACCGCCACACTGCCACACTGTCACAGCGCCACACTGCCATACTGCCACTCCTCACCACACCACCACTGATGGTGTGCCCCAGGCACGACACCGCCACACTGCCACACCACGACACCGCCACATGGCCACAATGCCAATACGCCACACTGCCAATACGCCACACTGCCACACTACCACACTGCCACACTGCCACACTGACACGCTGCCACACCGCCACACTGCCACACTGCCACACTGCCACTCCCCATCACACCACCGCTGATGGTGTGCGCCTGCCGGCTAGCGTGACTCACGACAGCCGTGATGTCAGCTGACGTAGCTCACGAGAGTCGTGACGTCAACTGACTTGGCTCACGACAGCCGTCACATCAGCTGGCCGGCTCAGCAGCGATCGCAGAGCGTGCCGTCGGCGCATCCCGCCCGAAGGCAGTGACTACTAAAACTAGTAGTACTGGTACTAGCCCGGAGGTGGCAAGTGTGAGGACCGAAGTCACGATCTCAAGCAGTGCCGAAGCAATCAAAATGAGAGGTGCTGGGCCTGCCACGACCCCAGAGCGATGGTCGACCGCAGAGAACACAGTCGCAAGATGACACGCTGGGCCGTCGTGGAAGGCCGCGACCTCGTACACTGACTCACCTGCATCTTCTCCATCATCGGGGAGCGGATCTGCAGCTGGTGGCCAACTTGCTGCGGCCCCAAGACGAAGACGAGCCGACGACCAGTTGCCGCTGGCTTCAACAAGACGCGCCGCCGTTCACACGCGATGAACTGCCTTCCGGCCATGGGTGTACGAGTTCAACGTGCGGGTCATTAGCCGGCTGATGGAGTGGCCAAGGCCCACTGGGAGCCTTGACCTCCAATCCCTGGTCTACCGGTTTTGGTCAGCGACAGCGTGCGATGCCCGGGGATTACACCGGTCACGAGTAGCTGAAGCAGATGGCGCAGGTGTTCGCAGCCTCCACGGCGTCGGGCCACGTGAAGTACGCGGTGAAGAAGCTCACGGGCCGGACCAGGTGAAGTACGCGGTGAAGGAGCTCACAGCCTCCACGGGGTAGGGCCACGTGAAGTACGCGGTGAAGAAGCTTACAGCCTCCACGGCGTCGGGCCACGTGAAGTACGCGGTGAAGGAGCTCACAGCCTCCACGGGGTAGGGCCACGTGAAGTACGCGGTGAAGAAGCTTACAGCCTCCACGGGGTAGGGCCACGTGAAGTACGCGGTGAAGGAGCTCACAGCCTCCACGGGGTAGGGCCACGTGAAGTACGCGGTGAAGAAGCTTACAGCCTCCACGGCGTCGGGCCACGTGAAGTACGCGGTGAAGGAGCTCACAGCCTCCACGGGGTAGGGCCACGTGAAGTACGCGGTGAAGGAGCTCACAGCCTCCACGGGGTAGGGCCACGTGAAGTATGCGGTGAAGAAGCTCACGGGCTGGACCAGGTGAAGTACGCGGTGAAGGAGCTCACAGCCTCCACGGGGTAGGGCCACGTGAAGTACGCGGTGAAGGAGCTCACAGCCTCCACGGGGTAGGGCCACGTGAAGTACGCGGTGAAGAAGCTCACGGGCTGGACCAGGTGAAGTACGCGGTGAAGGAGCTTACAGCCTCCACGGGGTAGGTCCACGTGAAGTACGCGGTGAAGAAGCTTACAGCCTCCACGGCGTCGGGCCACGTGAAGTACGCGGTGAAGAAGCTTACAGCCTCCACGGGGTAGGGCCACGTGAAGTACGCGGTGAAGAAGCTCACAGCCTGCACTGGGCCGACCCACGTGAAGTACGCGGTCAAGAAGCTCACCCCCTCCACGGGGCTGGACCACGTGATGTGCGCGGTGAAGGAGTGCCCAGCCCCCACGGGGCCGGGCCTGATGCGGCACGCGGCGCGTAACCTACCTACAACGCCGCCGGGCCGGCACACGGGCGCAATGAAGCGGGAGCGCTGTCGCCGTCATGCTTATTGTTTAATTGAGGTAAGACCTGCTACCGCAGCTCGGATTCGCATCGTTAGGGGCGGATCCAGACATTGCGGGGAAGGAGGCACCCGTCAGCAGCTGCGCCATTTAGCCATAGTGTTCCACTGCTAACGTGCCTGGATGCCCGCCTGCGACTCAGCAACTCGTTGATCTGGGCGGACGATTGGAGGTCCCACCCATCCATCCCGCATCTAGTGCTGACCCTGCGAGTGGGTAGCACGAGAGAGTAACAACTCTGGTCCAGTTCTGAACACGCCCCTGCAAGCACGCGTACTGCGGTGGGCGGATCATGGCACCACGTGGGATAAGTTGATGCGACAGTGGCCGCTTGCAATGGACAAGTGTCACGTGTTAGTGACGTGGTAGTGGTGGACCAGACTCAGGTCAGTCCGTCAGAACAACGCACGCGTTGGCTTGTGTGGCTCATCGGTTGTCAGTCGCAGGTGAAGCTTGCTATCACTTCGGAGGTGCGCTCGATGCCCTCCAATAATCACAGAGTTTAGCATGGTGTCTAATAGACTTGCCCCTCAAATGCGATTGGAATCCATCAGCTGTAGCATTTGTGTGCTCTTCCGATAGCTTCCTTAACACGCGCCCTGGAGGGCCTCTGAAACTTACGCGCACTGGGGGTGGGCAGATTCCTCCCCCCCCCCCTAAGACCTCGGCTCCCATTAGCACGCGCCCTGGAGGGGGGGGGGCGAAGTCCGCCAACCCCTCCGGTTTTTCGTAGATAACTGCCGATTTTACCGGCCTATATACGCCATTATTTGTGTACCTGCTTAAAAATGAACGGCACGTTGTTTAAAGAAAGAAAAACGAAAATCGACGGAACATTTTTCGAGTTAGGGGTCGGTAAAGTTAAAAAAATGATCAGCGCCAGACCACAAATATCGGCGCTGATGCGCTTCCAGTATATTGGCAAAAAGGAAGTGTTCTTGGCAACACTAGCGACTTGTTTGATGTATATTGTAATGCTACGTTGTTTTAAAGTCATGTCAGGTCATCGAGGTCAAGTCAGGTCAAGTTCATGACAGGTTAACACACGCACTGGAGGGGTGGAGGGCGAAATCCGCTCACTCCTCCGATTTTTCATACACGACTCCATATTGTACCGGCAGATATACGCCATTTTTTCCGTACCTGCTTAGAAATGAACGGCGCATTGGGTAAAGCAAGAAAAATGAAAATCTGCCGAAGAGTTTGTATGCTATGGTCCGTTAATTTTTTAAAAAACGCAACGCCAGATCAGAGAAATCGGCGCTGATATGTTTCCCGTATATTGACAAACGGGAAGTGTTCTTGGCAATACTAAGCGACTTGTTTGATGCATATTGTTATGCTATATAATTTAAAAGTCATGTTAGGTCGCCGAGGTCATCATGACAGGCTAATGGAACCAAACTTGGTCAACTGGAATGTTGTCATAAATGTAAATGACTGTCATGCGATTGATGTCACTTTGCATGTTACTCCCTGCACATCCGGAAATCTACTGTTTGTCATTGTGTGCCTAAGCGTTTCTATACTTCATTCATGTATTTCACTCCTTTCTTTGCGAATCCGATCGTGAGAGCCGCCCAACGGAGCAGTCAGGTGGGCAGCCCGGTTCCGGTAACTGGAGCAGGTAATGACCTGATAAAGTGCTACTATATAGGTGACCTGAGGTTACATGGCGGATCTGGCATATGCATTGCATCATTAGTAATGTCCGAAGCATCATTACTGGCAATTTTGGAGTATTTAAACACAATCACAGCGAACCATAACAATGACAAGCCAAGCCACGCAAAACCAGAAAATTTTGCTATTTTGACCTCATTTGACCTTGTTGACCTTGAATATAGTTACCTAAGGTCACGAAATTTGCACACAATAGAGTTAACTGTCGTGTCCATCCACCCTGCGAAATTCGTTGCTCTAGCCTTAGCACGCGCCCTGGAAGGGGGGCGAAATCCGCCCACAGCTCCGGGTTTTCATAGATCACTTCTGATTTTACTGGCCGATATACGCCATTGTTTATGTATCTGGTTAGAAATGAACGGCACGTTGTTTAAAGTAAGAAACACGAAAATCGACCCCAAAGTTTTCGAGTTAGGGGTTGGTAAAGTCAAAAACATTTATCAGCGCCAGACCACAAATATCGGCGCTGGTGCGCTTCCCGTATATCGGCGAAAAGGAAGTGTTCTTGGCAGCACCAGCGACTTGTTTGATGTATATTGTTATGCTACATTGTTTCAAAGTCATGTCAGGTCACCGAGGTCAAGTCAGGTCAAGTTCATGACAGGCTAACACACGCCCTGGAGGGGTGGACGGCGAAATCCGCCTATCCCTCCGATTTTTCGTACACTTCATATCATACCTGCCGATACACGCCATTTTTTCGTACCTGCTTAGAAATGACCGGCGCATTGTTTAAAACAAGAAAAATGAAAATCGGCCGAACAGTATTTAAGTTATGGACCGTTCAAGTTTTTAAAAATCGCAGCGCAAGAACACAAAAATCGGCATTGATGAGCTTCCCGTATATTGGCAAAAGGGAAGTGTTCTTCACAACACTAGCGACTTGTTTGATGCTTATTGTTATGCTATATAATCTAAAAGTCATGTTAGGTCGCCGAGGTCATCATGACGGGTTAATGGAACCAAACTTGCTCAACTGGATCGTTGTCATAAATGGAAATAACTGTCATGCGATTGATGTCACTTTGCATGTTTCTCCATACACATCCGGAAATCTACTGTTTGTCATTGTGTGCCTAAGCGTTTCTATACTTTATTCAAGTATTTCACTCCTTTCTTTGCGAAGCAAATTATGCCGAGCCGCCCAACGGAGCAGTCAGCTGAGCAGCCCGGTTCCGGTAACTGGAGCAGGTAATGACCTGATAAAGTGCCCCTATATAGGTTACCTGGGGTCAAATGTCGGATCTGGTATATGTATTGCATCATTACTAATGTCCAAAACATCATTAATGCCAATTTTGGAGCATTTAAACACCATCAGAGCGATCCATAACAATGACAAGCCAAATCACGCAACGCCAGAAAATTGTGTTATTTTGACCTCATTTGACCCTGGAGATATTGATCTAATGTCATAAAATTTGCACACAACAGAGTTCACTATCGTGCGCATCCACCCTGCGAATTTCGTTGCTCTAGCCTCAGTAGGACACGAGATCTTAGTGGAGGCAGAATCCCCCCTCCAGTGGGCGTAATTTTCCGAGGCCTTCCAGGGCGCGTGTTAACACGCGCCCTGTGCGTAAAATGTTTCGCCACCCATTTTTTATTCAATTTCACAATTTTTAGTTTCCAAGTGTTCTCTAATTTTCCTTTTCTAATGGTAGAACGGGCCGAAAAACGTTGTTTGAAGTCAACCTGCTCTAATAGTCCCCCCCCCACAATTTTTCAAAATTTTGTGTTTTCAAGATGTCTGTCATTTTCCTTTGCTAATGGGTAGAGCAGACTGAGAAACGTTGTTGGAAGTCAACTTGCTCCGATAAAAAATGCTTACTTTAGCCAGAATCTCGATTTGAACTATAATAGGCAAATCTGCAATATTAACAAGTAATCAAACACGGAAAAAAATAAAACATTCCTCTCGTACGTTTTGTTGCATCCTTAAAGATAAGCAAACGCTGAAAGTTTCATTCAAATATTTGACCTTGTTGTTAAAGTCATCTGTTAAAACATGATGACTGGTTTAACTTTTTTGGAGGTGACCTCACTTGACCTTAACTAACTGGTTGACCCCAGATGACCGGACTTAAATATTTTGCACCCCATGCCAAATTGTTGTGGAAAAATGTATTCCAAATTTCGGCGCGTTCCCGCGCGCTGTTTTTTTTCACTATCGGCGGGAAACCTAAGGGGACCTCCCCCACATTGAGACGGGGCGGGCTAACTTCAGTGGGCTGGCAAGCTCCTGGGTCGCGTTCCATTTACCCCACCATACCAGCGAGCCGTGTTAGACGGCATGCCCTCCCACTGGATACAGGTCCGTGCAAGGGTCCCAGGAGAAAGCACATGTGTGCCTATTTTGCCCATACGCTTTGCACAGCCGATGTTCCTGTAGTCAGCGTTGGCACAGTATTCGTGGCGTGGAACGCGCAGATGGCCTTGGAGCCCTTACAGACATTGGCATCGCCACGAAGTTCTTCCAGAGAGCAGGGTGGAAAGGGGGCCTCCTGTTCCCCGAAAAGGGGCCTCTATTGTGCTAGGGCCCCCTAGTGTTTTTAGGCTCTTAGTATGGTTCGGGAATGGGAAACATGACATCATATTGATGTACTGTTTGTTCTTGGCATGGTGCATTATTTACTCAAAACACAATGATAATAATCTTCTTTTTTTCGCTCAAAACTGGGCTATACCAAGGGATAAATAAGTAATATGAAGGTAAATGCCTACGTGTCAAAACCAACCAACGTATCAATGCTTTCTCGAAAAGAAGATTCTTCCCGCTGGCCTTTAGATCGCAGTGAGTTGGCGGGGCTGGTGTTAAGCATATCTTACAGATATCTCCAATTTATCAACCCACTGTTATGTCCTCCAAGAATAACTGAATATGGCTAGATTCATCACTACTGTTATTTATTACAACCAGCTTGATCCAGTAAGCATAGTTTAAGCGATCATTTCTCAGCCCTAGGACGATAATTTCGGAAAGGTGACAGCAAAAAGTGGGTTACATTTGTTTTCTGATCGCCATCTGAGGAAGTTGTGAATTTTTCGAACATTTGGTGCTGGCTGCAAGGCACCTGTCGCACAAGCTAAAATAACAAATTATTCGCGAATAAGTTCATGCGCCTGGAATTTCGACCGTTATTTTGTCAAAGGGGACTGTTCGAAATTCAATAATTGGTGATCAGCTACGTTATCCTGTGGAGGGACCTAATCTATGACTGTTTTCCATGATTCGCCGGATTTCAACCCTAACTCCCCCACTCAGTTGTACGGTTTTACTTTGGTATCCCTTGATAAATTAACTCACACTGCTGAAATTACACCTATACCACAAAAACTGGATCGGTATCCGAAAGTGTCAAGCTGGAGCCTCCAAAATAAAGAGAGATTCCAAACAAAATCAATGTCTGGGTCAGTAAAATGGATCTGGAGCACATAACATATTACCGGATGCCTTCACAAACTGTGTACGCCACCGAAAAACATACCGAATCTAGAAAAAAAAATCGAGATGGGATACAAATACATGGCACCAGGGTCAGGCCGAAATGCGGACTTTTGAGAGGAAAAAATCAGAAATGATCCACAAAATCGCATTGAACCAAGAAACTTGGCGTTGGGTCCCCGGAACCACGCGCCTGGGGGCGATAAGTCAGGCTGGAACACATAAAAATGGCACCGAAGTCACAAAACCGTACTAGGGCCCACAAATGTGCGCTAGAAGCCCCAAATAAACACAGCGGGACCCCAAGAGCACAACAGGGGCCGAAAATACAATTGTCGCTCTAAAGCGCACAATCTCCAAAAAAGGGATAGGGCCCTAAAACATGTGTTGCAGCCCTAAATAAACATACATGGAGCTCTGTAAAAATACACTGGAAGCTCTCGAGGTACGCAGGGACCATGCTAAAGCACAAGGGTCTGAAAAAGTGTCAGGGACCACAAAAGGCAACATGGTTCCGAAGCGAACAAGAGACCAGGAGCGAAATAAACATATCAGGATCTTCTAAAACGCCCTGAAACGTAAAATATCCTCGGAGCATAAAAGCAACAAACCCTAAAATGAGCAGAAGTTTGGGAAATACATTAGACCCCTTACTTGAATTAAAAATGTATTACCCATCACTTTGAAATGTTAAATTTCCCAATTTCAGGCATTCCAGTTCATATCACCCGGTCACCACGACGCCAACGTCCGTGCACGTGCACACCCATATTACGCATTCGGAGCATTCGCCACACTTCGTGCGATGCTACGGTTTCTGCTAGGCCTTCTGTGCTTTGCTAATTGCTGCCACATGATAGACTTGCGCCATATTTGACGCGCCGGAATGCTTAGTATGGGCACTCGCTGCGAAAAGTCAAGTAATTCAATCCGATCATTAATTCCCTACCTTCTACATTTTCTGGTAGTTATGAAATGTAGATTCCGCTTAGCATTGATGTACCTGCTATCTTTGCTGCTCTCCTCCCAGAATGGCTATCGAACCGAGAGCCTTCCACATTTTTCTTTTTTTGGACTCTGCGTTTTTCTTGGTCTACGGGTTGTGTCTTATGGCTCCAAACCATTTTGTTAGAGGCCTAATGCATTTTCGAAACCAATCTTCGCTTTTGTGTGTTGTTGCTTTTGTAGAGAGGTTAATAATAATAGGAGAAATCGAGCCCCTAGAATGACCGCAATGCATCCTGTTGATAAGGCACACCGCACACCACTGAACAGGCATGACTATGACGAATCGTCGGATAACGTGGCCCCGTCCAAACGTGGCATTCCTAAATTGTCCTGACATGGCCGCCACCGCCCGGAAGGACTCCTCAACCTGGCGGGTTGCCATGCCGACAGCACGCCCTCACGGCATCTCCGTCTGCCCGGAGCCAATGTCGACACCAGCTCGGT
This sequence comes from Imbricaverruca yamaguchii, assembly GCA_034440575.1. Taxonomy (NCBI): domain Eukaryota; kingdom Metazoa; phylum Arthropoda; class Thecostraca; family Neoverrucidae; genus Imbricaverruca; species Imbricaverruca yamaguchii. Next base: position 1,337,441 of record JAOTOL010001528.1, on the reverse strand, counting down.
GCAAGTGCATGGGACCTTGTGGCCTGCCACGCCCCCGAGCAATGGCCGCTGCCCGACTGACCAGTCGCGGTCCGGCATACACTGTAGCTACTGCGCCGCGCGAGTTCACCGATAAAACGATGCTTGTTCGAGCTGATGTATAGTGTAGGCGATGCCGTGTTTATATATATCTGCACCTCGTTGAAAATAAAAAGAAGGGGATCCAGGAGACACACGGAGACGGACGGTGGTGTTTGTCATATACCGGGGTAACGCCCGGTCACCTCAGTCCACTGGCGTTGGCGACTCTAGTGGGAACATTCGTGGCCGACTCTCATAGTCGTTTGGTTCCCGGAGGTTCCGTGCCGACGTGGCTAAAATGAGAGTTGACTTCACACCAAAACCGGGGTGTATCAAATACGCGCAGGTCCATTCCTAGTCTACCCACGGCCAGGGTAATAACTACCTGGCACTTTTTGGGGCACCGATTATTTTCTCACGTGTCAGGGCGTTTTCGAGAATCCCGATGTCATTTAACGCCCGGTGCTTTTGTTCGTTTTTGAAAAATGTTGCCTTTTGCAACCCCGACCTCTTTTTCAGGCCCTTGTGCGTTCTTACGACCTCTGTGTGCCTTCAGAGTTTCTTGTGTGTATATTTTTTTTAGAGGTCCAGTTGTGTTTATTTATGGCTGCAATGCATGTGTTAAACCCCTCTCGCTTTTTGAGAGACTTTGTGCCTTTTGGAGGGCCAGTAGTATTGTCGAGCCCCGGTGTGCTCTTATAATGCTGTTATATTTATTTGGGGCTTCTGACGCACATTTTTGGTGCTCCAATACGATTGTATGACTTCGGTGCGATGGTTCTTAGTCCCAGCGCGATTTATCGCACACAGGCGCGTGGGTCCGTGGACCCAAAGCCAGTTTTCTTGATTCAACGCTATTTTTGTATTTTTTCTCTTATTTTTGCAAAGTCCGAATCCCGGCCTGATTTGCCGAGTCTCTTGCGCCACGTTTTTGTATCTCACCTAGATTTTTCGAGATCCGGTATGTTTGTCGGTGCCATACGCAATTGGTGAAGGCGATTTTTCTCGAACAGGACGTTTATTTTGTTGAATCCATTCTGATTTTGGAGGGCTCCAGCTTTATTTTTTTCGGATACCGATTCGGTTTTTGTGGTCACACTGTTCTTACATGTGGGCCTAGACGCCAATTTTGTGGAGCCTCGACGGGACTACCGATGAGAATTGTGGGTCCCGAGCGCGATATTTCTGTGACCGATTCGGGTGTATGGCAAGCGTTGTACTTAGCTGTTGCCCCAACGCGATTATGGCGGTTCCGCTTGCAAGTTTTCGAGCCTCGGAGCGAGTTTTTCGGGGCCTCCCGTACTTATTTGAAGACCCCCACGCGAATTCTGGTAGACCGACGCGATTTTTGGTGGCCCCAGCGCGAGTTTTGGAGCCCAGGCACGATTCTTGGGAGCTTATGCCTCTCAGGATAGAGGGGCATTTGCCCCTTTGATATGCCACTGCGGCCACTGAAGGAGTATATTTTTGTCCCAGAGTAACAGTCCGGTTAAGAATTGATTTTAGGAGCAGCTGAACTTTTGGGGGATCCGGCGCCACCTTCTGGGCATCTAGGGTGATTTTCAAGGGCTGAGGCGTGATTTTTTATAGTCCAATGTGGTCTTTTGGGCCCCGACATCATTTGCTTGGATCCCTAGCTCGAGCTTTAGGTGCCTCAACACTTTTTTGGGGTCTAAAACGTTTTAGGTTTTTTCCGTCTTTGTTGGGCACCAGAGTAATTACCCATGTCCGGAGTGTTTTTCGTTGCTCCAGCTTCGTTTGTTTTGGTCGCAATGAGACTGCTGTGGAATGGTACGACCCGTCGTACCACTAGAGTTATTTTTATGGTCCGGCCGTAAATTTTTGGTGCATCCAGGCTCAGCGTGATTTCCAAGGGACCGGCCTAATTTTTGGGGGTCCATATCGTAATTTTGAAACACCCCGGCACGACTTCTACTATTCCTTAGGGGTTTATTGCAAAGTATAGGCCTCATCTCGCGTCTTATGTGTCTCGTTCAATTTTCTGGAGCCTGTTTAGGTTGTAAACGTCTTGTGTCCTACCCTCCTCCATATTCAATGGTCTTCCTTTCACGTCTTGAAGGGCCTCCTCTTACATCCTGGGTCCCTCTACCATGGCATGGGGTTTCATGTCATGCTGCAGGAACATTATCTGCCAAATTAGTGGCCTCCTGTCACACCTCGTGGGGCTCTTCCTATATCCTGGCAAAGCCTTACCCGTCTTGAGGGAATCTTCAATTTTCGAAACCTCACACCTCTTCGTACCTGTTACCACTCCCAGCTCAAGGGCCTCCTCTCATTTCTTGGAAACCTTTCCGGTCTTCGGGACCTCATTCAGTCCTGGAGACATACTCCTCTTTGGGGGACATCTTTCGAGTCCGGCAGGGCCCTCATTTCTCTTCTAGAGTCCTTTTTCAAATTAGGGGCATCCTCTCGCGTCTTGGGTACCTCTTGATCTGCGTTTTGATTCGTACTTCGCCCATCTTTAGACTGGTCTATTATGTCCTGGTGGACTCTTCTTTTCTTCCAGGTTCCTCCGCTTCCAAATTATAGACAACCTTTCCTATCCCAGTGGCCTTGATATTTCCCGGCGACCTTTATAGCCATCTGGGAGCCTTCTTGTCCGCCTGGGAGCTATCTCTCTTATCCAATGGCCTTTCTCTCTCTCCGATTTTAGGGCCTCCTCGTTCATCATGGGGTCTTATTTCCAGTATTGTGTAGTCCTCTTCCGAATTAGGTACATCCTGCCATGTCCCTGGATCATTTTGTTTTAGCTTGGTGGAACCTTACCCGTTTTGATGCATATTTTTGCGTCTCCGAAACCTCATCTCATATCCACTTGCTTTCGTTTCCGTCTTAGGGCCCCCTCTCAATTCCTTGGGCCTCCCTTCTCGTATTGAGACTCCTTTGCAATGTTGGGTGCCTCCATGCCAATTTTTGACACTCTCTTGATTTCTAGGGCCTCTTACCCTCCCCTAGGTGATTTCTTTTTCAAATTATGGGCCTCCCCCTGGAGGCCACTAATTTGTAGAATTTCATTTTTGTGCTGGGGGCCTCCTTTTCGTCCCGTGGAACCTCCTTTTCGTCCTGGGGTCTACTCAAATTTCAGGGGGCGCTCCCTGTCTCACGGTGGGAGAAATTTCCCCTGTGCCCCCCAGTTTTGTGATTTGTGATCGCTTGATGTGTGACCTGTCAGTTTTGTGATCGCTGGAGATTGCTGTTGCCCCTAGCAGTTGCCAGCTGTCCAGGTTGGGGATTCTCTGCCCTTGATGTTGATGTCGGTACTTGGCAGAGCTTCCTTGCAGTGAGCAGGTGCAGTACAGTGCACTTGAAAGTGTTGATTAATTGCCATCATGCTGCTGTCTGTTCAATCAGAGAGCGCACCGTTTGTGACCCGCAGTTTTCTGGCCTCAGGAACTTGATCGATGTAACATTTCTCAAATATTTAAGTGCATCCAAAGACTTTGGGTTGTAAAGTGACGGGTCAAGCCAACTCGTGTGGGTAGGAGAAGGATCACCATTTTGTGGGATTTCAAGAATAATTACTAATAAAAAAAACCGTCTTCGTGAATTTCCATTGCCCATCAAACATTACCAACAACCTTTGAAGCGCTGTGGAACTTTTAAATCGCTCAGCTCTTCATCACTTGGCAAGTATTTTTTCTACGTGTTTGTTGTCATTTATTTTGTTAACCTGCCCCTCCCCCATTATCTGGCTGGATCCGCCGCAGGCAGGCAAGACTGCAGATCCCTCTGGGAAAGTGGGGAGAACAACCAATCCAAACGATAAGCGTGTCAGTAAGCATGGCACAGGTCACCCGGCAGGTGACGAGTATCCTTCACAGTACTGGTATGGACTGAGTCGCGCACATCCCCGAGCAGATGGTCACCATGTTCAGAGGTCCCGTTGTCTGTTAAGGTGAATGAGCAGGTGGTCCGTAGCACCGGGCACCAACAGATCAGACCACCAAAGGTATGATACCATGGATTTGAATACATATGAAGGGAATGGGCGATCTATGAGGCGATAGAAAAAAGTATGGAGGTAGTCTCATCATCTGCCTGACTGGAAGTGTGCAGGGATTACGTTCGCCGTCGCCACGCTCAGTGACGCCGGCAGGCTTTGGCCTCCAGATTTAGACGGATTGTGCGCTGGCCCGATCGGGCAGCAGTGGTCCAGGTTAGGCTCACTGGACCGAGGTCTGTCGGTGATGCAGGTGACTGCCTTGGGGTCGGCGTGTTGGTGGCCCGCTTCCACACAGTGGGCACACTTCCTTGGTTAATGAGCCGATGTGTACCGCGGACTGGGCCAGCTCCATCGTAGACTCCTTCACTGGTCCGGCCAGCAGCTGGCCAGAGGCAAAGCCGCACCAGCTCGGAGGTGAGCGAGCTGTAGCCTGCTTCACAAAGCAAAACTTCGGTGTAAGTAGTAAGTAGCAAAACCGTTTTTTAAACAGTCTACTGGCCACCTGTCAGGTGCAGACCAAACACAGGCTGCTCTACTGGCGGGCCACCTGCCAGGGTGCAGATCAAACACAGGCTGCTCTGCTGGTGAGCCACCTGTCAGGGTGCAGATCAAACACAGGCTGCTCTACTGGTGAGCCACCTGTCAGGTGCAGATCAAACACAGGCTGCTCTGCTGGCGGGCCACCTGTCAGGTGCAGATCAAACACAGGCTGCTCTGCTGGCGGGCCACCTGTCAGGGTGCAGATCAAACACAGGCTGCTCTACTGGTGAGCCACCTGTCAGGGTGCAGATCAAACACAGGCTGCTCTGCTGGCGGGCCACCTGTCAGGTGCAGATCAAACACAGGCTGCTCTGCTGGTGAGCCACCTGTCAGGTGCAGATCAAACACAGGCTGCTCTGCTGGTGAGCCACCTGTCAGGTGCAGATCAAACACAGGCTGCTCTGCTGGCGGGCCACCTGTCCACGGTGCAGATCAAACACAGACTGTTCTGCTGGCAGCTGGGATGAAAGCTGCTTAGTGGGCAGCTGGGATGGGAGCTGCTCAGTGACCGAAAGTCCGCAGCTGTTGCAGGCTTCCGCGATGCACTGGCTGATGGTGTTTGCCTTCTCCACCCCGTTGGCGTTTTGTGGCAAATCTAGATTGATGTTTGGCAGATCCTCTGACCAGTGTGGCAGATCCAGTAGCCCAGGATTGAACTGGCGGTCTGTGAGCCAGGGTGCGAGCGTGTACCAGGCGCCCAATGTGCCGGTGGCTGCCCACTGGATGTTTTCCAGATTCCAGCCGGATTTGGCCGTGCGCGTCTTGTCTCGGAACTGGTTCTTGAGCCGAGCCAGCGAGATCGCGTGGAGTCGGCGGCGTTATGTGTTGTGGTTTTGCGGCATACCATTAAGTCGTGCCGTAATCAGTTGTGGGAGCCAAGCCAACGTCTGCAAGCCAACGTCTGTTCCAGATAACAGGCGCTTTACGACTTCCGGAGCTTGTTTCCGATAACTTGTAGGAATCAAAGTCTGAGGAATCCAAACCCGGTTCGCGTGCCATTTCGCTCCAGTTCTGGGTGAAACTGCTGGGTTTCCGGATTCCGGATTACCTATGGTCGGTGACTAGACGTATGCGATCGGTTTTGGATGTAATCAACATCCATACTTTGGTGGGCGTTGTCGATACGTCAGCGCGTGTGCTGGAAAGACAAACTTCCTCAGGCACGAACTGTCTCACCGACGTGATCGTACCAGTACGTAGCAGGTCACCATCTATCACTCCACAAATGAAAGCTTGAACGGGAAAGAAATCCTATCGTATGGTGCACACACCCGACAACAATTTACGGCCCAGATGCAGGAATACAGGAGATATAATGCAAGAGATTTATCAGATAGCTGCAAACTTGTCTTAACCTTGTCTGATGATTTTCCGTTAGACGTCATGAGCGGACATAATACCGGTGGCTCTGGTGGTGGGTTTGTTATGGAACACCACCAGAGTGGGCTGGCTCAGATTAATGTTATATTCTAGTTTCTAGAGAAGGTGCAGGTTACATCCAATGGCCAAATTTGAACAACATTTAAGCAAGCTCTGTTATGATATGTAGTTTATTTTATTATTAAATCATTTCACCCTTTCACTTTGCCCTTAAAGTGAAATGGGAGCAATTGACCACTCAACATCTTGTGATAAAAACGCATCATACATTTTCTGGGTGATGTGCTGACAATCTCCAATGTTCTAAACTAAGCGAAAATCGAATGTGCTACATTTTGATAACATCTTGAATAATTTCCATGAAAGTTTAACCCTGTCACTTTTGCACTCAGTTCCAGAATCTGTGTCCCAAATTATCACATTGCATTACTTTAGGTTGTATATCAGGTGTTCTACATCAGCGAATTAATTTCCAATGGTCTCAAATAAACCGGCATGAAATTTGCTGCCTTCTGATACCATATTCGATTACCTGTATAGACATCTAACCCTGTCCTTTTTCGCACTCACTTTCAGGATTTGTGTCTCGAATTATCACATTATATTATTTATACTGTATAGAAGATGTTCTAACTTAGCGAATTCATTTCCAATGGTCTCAAATAAACGGACATGAATCGGCTACATTCTGACGACATCCTCAACCACTTCTATGCCCATCTAACCCTGTAATTATTGCACTCAACTCCAGGATTTCTGTCCCGCATTATCAAATTGCATTCCTTGAATTTTCATATCAGATGTTCTACAATAGTGAATTAATTACCAATGGTCTCTGAGAAACCTTTGTGTCGTATCTTCTGAATTAGGTGCCTGCTGCCATGTTTCTGGGTTATCGTTTTCTATCTTAGTAGAACCTTGTCCGTTTTGGTGCCTAATTTTGCGTCTCCGAAACCTTATCTCATATCCACTGGCTTTCTTTTTCGTCTTAGGCCTCTCATTTTCTGGGGTCTCCCTTCCCTCCTTTTCGTCCTGGGGCTTCCTCAAAATCTCCGTTCTACGTCTTTTATACGGACCTGATATTGTCCTGTTGTGGGGAACCTCCTTTTCGTTCTGGGGCATCCTTTTCGTCCTGGGGACCTGTTGTTCATCCTGGGGGCCTCTTTTTCGTCCTGGGTGCCTCCTTTTCGTCATGGGGCCTCTTTTTTGTTCTGGGGTCTCCTCTTCGTCCTGGGAGACTCGTTTTCGTCCTGGTGGCCTTCTTTTCGTCCTGGAGGCCTCCTTTTCGTCCTGGGGGCCTCCTCCCAATCTCTGTTCCACGTATCGTATATGGACCTGATGATATTTCCCTTGGGAGCCTCCTTTTCGTCCTGGGGCCTGCTTTTCGTCCTTGGGGCCTGTTTTTCGTCCTGGGGCCTCCTTTTCGTCCTAGGGGCCTCCTTTTCGTCACGGTGGTCTGTTGTTCGTCCTGGAGGCCTCCTCTTCGTCCTGGGACCTCCTTTTCGTCCCGGGTGCCTCCTTTTCGTCCCGAGAGCCTCCTTTTCGTCCTGGGGCTCTTTTTCGTCCCGGGGCCTCCGTTTCGTCCTGGGCGCCTCCTCCTAATCTCTGTTCTACTTTTCTTATAAGGAGCTGATGATATGATTTCTTGTAAGGAACTTTCTTATAAGGAGCTGTGATCCTGGGGGCCTCGTTGTCAGTATATATACTGACAACGCATATATACTGCCTCCTTGACAGCATTATTTTTTGTCCAGTTGGCCTCCTAGCTCACCTTTTTTCCTGTGTATTTCCGGATAGGGGCCTCCTTAAGTTTCAGGAGGGGCGGCGACCCCCCCCCCCAGTTTCACGGCAGAGGGGGGGATTGCTCCCGCTGCCCTTCGGCGGCGACGCCCACGTATATATATATATATATATATATATATATATATGTGTGTGTGTGTGTGTGTGTGTGTGTGTGTATGTGATATAACCGTGGGGTTCAACGTTTAAACTTGAGCCCAATTGGGAGAGTCCATTCGATCATTGAGGGGGCCAGGGACCCACCATAGCATATACAAAATGCATCCGTCTATTTTTCATATTTGATATTGTGATGGGCAAACCAAAGTGGACTTACGACCTTGAATGGAAAAGGCAGTCAGATAAGCTTCCCTAACCTGAATTCTCCTCAGATCGATATTACCCAGATGGCAGTGCTATCTTGGCTTCCCCTATTCTTTACTGACCCCAGGTCACGACGTGGTATCACCTCCAACAACGGCAGGTGACCATCACTGGTGTAGGTTTCTGAAAGTTATTGGGAGGGCAAGACGCATGAAGGAAATGGGCAGGCCCAAATGCATCGGGGTTCATACGACATATAATCCCATGTTAAAAGTTTAAAATATTGAGATGGCAAGGTCAACATTTAAATGGTGAGCAAGTGGCCACCCAAAGCATGCGAAGTTACACCCCTAGTACCCATCAGTGGACCCACCCACTATAAGACACCATGCTAGGGGATGTTTAATACTCTGTTTCGAATGGCGTTAACCACATCCTTTCATTTCTTACTTACGATTTTGAATCCGAATAGATATCTTAACCACCAAAGAAGAAGTGCCAACAAGCCTTAAAATACATCCATTATCGAAAACCGTCACATCGCAATGCACATATCCCCACTTTATCACGTCGCGCAAACAGTTTCCTCGTTTCTCTATGATTAACACTTTTTATTAAATATTTCCGATCAGATCCTCACACACCGTCTCGGGGGGGAGGGCTTCTTATATACCCACCTCTAATTTCCAAACTGGGCGTTGCATGGAAACGAAATTAATGGCGTCATCTTGTAGCTTGTGGTTTGGGTCAGCATCAAGTAAAGCATGGCATGTTTATTTATGGACCTGAGTGCTTTAGAACATTGGTAGGTCTTGGTCTTGGTCTTGGGATTTGATTTTTGCGTCCTGTTGCCATACTGGGATTTAAAATATGTGATGATGTAGATAGAAGGAAATGGTTCAAGTTTTCTTTCTCACAAAGCATGATCAACTTTTGGAGAAAAGTTTGTGTCTTGCCTAAGGCATCCAGTTCACCGACGGCAAGCTAGCGTGTGATCGGACAGCCGACAACATGGGCGACTAATTATGTCATCAACTGCAACATATAATGTGAGATAGCTTGCTACTTCATATGGTTTGTTTGTATGTGAATCTAAGGTACATTCGTGCAACTACAAACCCGTTAAAACTGAGTCTTTTGGGCCGACCGTTGAAATGTTGGGATTGCATATAATTATCAAGGAAGATAGAAGAAAATAGCTTGCACGACGCGAAGAAGCGTGTCACAAAACATCTGGAGGTGCTCTTTGATCTTGCCCTAGGCACCTGGGTCAAATGTCACACTGGGTCAAAATAGTAATGTCTTGACCTTCGACAGCATTGGTCGTGCATGATGTCATGTTGTATAGCACGTGGTGTAGGTCAGCTTGAAACCAAATATGGCGATATGTGTCCATGGAACAGTTTTTGGAAAGTTTCTGTCATTGACGAAGTGTTGACAAATTGTTTTTCCCTGACATTTTCCACATTAGAATTCAAAATATTCAATAATGGAGATAGAAGGAAAGAGTGTTCGCGGCTCGAAAGAGCATGACACCATGATCCTGGTCTGTCGTATGATCTGTGCATTTGGTACCGCTCTATAGGAAGATGTTTTGGAACGTGTGTAGTGCCTTCAGGATCAGTTTGATGCAAAACTAGTTTGTTGACTCTCTTTACCCTAACGTTTTACCCACTCATCCGTATGATTATGTACATACAAGCGATGCTTGGTTTTTGGCGCTACACTATGCCTAAATAATACATGGGTGATGGTTTTTTTCTTTCTCTCGTGTGTTAGAACCCATGCATAACTTCACAATGACGACGGTTTACTATTTTCAGACGATACCTCAAAGCAAACCATCTGCCTATGGGGGAGTCCACATGCCACACTATTTGATGGTGTCAACGAG
>JAOTOL010001528.1:717500-722500 GCA_034440575.1 Imbricaverruca yamaguchii | reverse complement strand
CCACAAGACTCCCATTAGACTCTCACTAGGCTCCCATACCGTTCCCACTAGGCTCCCAGAAAGATCTCGGCAGGTTCGGATCACGGTTACCCAAGAACCAGCCCACTGTGATGACGGCAGACCGTGACATGATCTCACTTACCGCCATAATCCTGTACCCCGTAGCCGTGCTCCTCATAGGCTGGCTCCTCGTAGCTGGGCGCCGAATAGCTCGGCGCGTAGTCGCTGCGGTCAATCGGCTCAGTGAGACTGTCTTCCCTGGTGGGCACAGCGCCGCCGACTGCCACGGCCAGCAACACCACCAGCAACGTCTTCGTCTTTATCTGAGCCATGGCGTGGACAATGAATCTGAACCATGTGCCGGAACTCGGAGCACTCGGAGGACTCGTAGAGCTCGGACAACTCGAGTAACTGAGAGGAGAAGATACGGAGGACCTGGAGAACCCGCAGAGCTAAGAGAAATCGGGTGCTGGAGTTGTAGGACTCGGAGCACTCGGAGGAGTCGGAGGAGTTGTGGACGTCGGCGGACTCGGAGGAGTCGGAGAACTAGGAGGAGTCGGAAGAGTTGTGGACGTCGGCGGACTCGGATGACTCGGAAGACTCGGAGGAGACGGAGGAGTTGTGGACGTCGGCGGACTCGGAGGAGTCGGAGGACTAAGAGTCGGAGAAGTTGGAGGACTCGGAGGAGTCGGAGGACTATGAGGAGTTTCCGTCCGGATCCTGCCGGTCGTGTCTGAAGCCAGTCTCGTGCAGCGCCGGCCGTTCACGCGCGGCGATGCGTTCTGTCGCTCTGCACGGCTGCCGCTGTACATATATTGGCGACGCGTTGACAAAAATCGCCGCCAAGACATCGGACAGCGCCGTCCATCATGGGACGGGGCGTCGTGAACTCTTCCTGCGCCTTTTTTCGCCTACATCGCCCGCCGAAATAGTGGCCGCTGCAGCTCAGCTATCGCTGTCCGCATCGGACACGGCCGGCCGCCGTCCCGCACTGTACCTGATGCGATCAGAACGATCCGCGCGCCCACAGATGGGGCAGGCGTGGGGGAGCTCAAGAGGCTAGCTCAGGTGGGTCATTGGGTCGGTACTGTCGGCATAAGGTCCATGACCGGGAGGTGCCCGGTCCGTCTCAGGAGGCCAGCGTAAGTGGGTCAATGGGTCGGTACTGTCGGCACAAGGTCCATGGCCGGGAAGCACGGCCGTGGTGGTCGTGAATGGGGCGGTGCTGATGTCATAGGTCGAGTAATGCAGTCACGGGCGTTACATGCAGACCTCCCTGCGAATGCGAAGGTGGCGCAAGGTGGTCAGCAGGTACGCAAGGTACACAGCATAGCATATTATCTCATAGGCAGGTGAAACAAGCACCTGTCCAATTGAACGCGACGGGTCGTACATCAACTAGTGGTCTCGACATCCATAAGATTCAATGTGTTGCATACTGCTACTCCCGTTCAGTGCGAGGCCCACAATGTCCAGAGGAGGGCAGCAGAGGGACTTTGTACTTGTCGCTGACTCCAGTGCGGAGCCCACAATGTCTAGAGGAGGGCAGCAGAGGGACTTTGTACTTGTCGCTGACTCCAGTGCGGGGCCCACAATGTCTAGAGGAGGGCAGCAGAAGGACTTTGTACTTGTCGCTGACAGCAGCGCGGTGGAGCGCCCATGAGGACGCATTAGAGGAGGGCAGCAGAGGGACTTTGTACTTGTCGCTGACAGCAGCGCGATGGAGCGCCCATGAGGACGCATTAGAGGAGGGCAGCAGAGGGACTTTGTACTTGTCGCTGACAGCAGCGCGATGGAGCGCCCATGAGGACGTATTAGCTGCTGTCTGACCTGGCCTTAACCACAGAGCATTTCATGATGATTTATTCATCTCAGCGGTCAAGTATTAAATGTAGCTGTTTGCTGAAACTCTTCCCATATACCATTGCCTTACTTAATTTGTTCAATTATAATACGAAAATTCGGTGTCCACGGCTAACTATTCACTTAGCAGCATCAATTCCACACCGAGTGGACAGCCATTCTCAGCGCGCCACACGAACCCAGACAACCTTGAAGCTGCCTCTGATCTTCTCTGATCATCTCTCTCACGCAATCCGTCGGTTTCTCCAACGTAATGCGTTGTGGACCCAAGATGGGCTTACAAGGACCAAGCCTAGACCTTTTATTCTCTCCAGTTGTATTGTTGACCAAGCCTAGACCATTTTATGATCTCATTAGTGGATGGCCAACCCCGCTATCTCTGGATTTGATGGCGTCTCCGAATGACACGGCATCAAAAGCTCTCGAAGAGTTTGGTAACATACATTCGAAAAATTCGAAGATCCGCATACTTAATCCTGCATTCAAATAAAGATAGCATGTAGATCTGTGATTTTAAACTGCTTTCCATAAGCTTGCTTATGATGATCGGAGCGAAAAGGAATCTGGTGCGGATCCAGGACTTTATATCGGGAAGCAGCACACTTATCTGGGGTTGGGATGTTATTAATCGACAGGGAGTGGGGGTCACCTATGAGGAGCGTTGTCAACCGAAAACTCCACGTCCTAGAAGGGTACCTTTTCAGTCTAGGGATGCCCCATCTCCATTCGTGGCTCGGGCTGTACAGGGCACTCGGGCTGTACACGCACGCACGCACGCACGCACGCACACATATATATATATATATATATATATATATATATATATATATATATATATATATATATATATATATATATATATATATATATATATATGCTCCATGCTCCAGACTTCGACTCCATGAGAGCGGCTTTAAGTGCCATCAGATGGGAAGAAGAATCTTCCAATTTAAATGCCTGTGAAATGTGGGAAAATTTCAAATCTTACTTGAAGGAAATTCAGATTAGACATGTCCCCCAAAAGCAAAGACGCAAAAGAAGGGTAGGAAAGCCAGCATGGCTTACACCAGACTTGATAAAAGCAATTAAGGCTAAGAAAACTGCATTTAGAGTCTTTAAAGAAGCCTAAAATGTCGTTAATCTAAAGGCGTATCGAAACGCTAGAGACATTGTGAAGCAAAAAACCAGAGCAGCAAAGCGAGCAAAAGAACTGGATTTAGCTAGAAACTGTAATGGGGACAGTAAAAAGTTCTTTAGTTTCTACAAGTTGAGTAAAGTTTCTAGCACAATTGGTCCACTGGAAGTAAACGGGACTACATTGGGTGAGGATAGTGAGATGGTTGAGGAACGGAGTCTGTCTGTACTACACTGTAACGGAGTCTGTCTGTACAGGGCACTGTAACGGAGCTGTAACGGAGTCTGCCTGTACTACACTGTAACGGAGTCTGTCTGTACTACACTGTAACGGAGTCTGTCTGTACTACACTGTAACGGAGTCTGCCTGTACTACACTGTAACGGAGTCTGCCTGTACTACACTGTAACGGAGTCTGCCTGTACTGCACTGTAACGGAGTCTGCCTGTACTACACTGTAACGGAGTCTGTCTGTACTGCACTGTAACGGAGTCTGTCTGTACTACACTGTAACGGAGTCTGTCTGTACTACACTGTAACGGAGTCTGCCTGTACTGCACTGTAACGGAGTCTGCCTGTACTGCGCACTGTAACGGAGTCTGTCCTGTACTACACTGTAACGGAGTCTGTCTGTACTACACTGTAACGGAGTCTGTCTGTACTGCACTGTAACGGAGTCTGTCTGTACATTGCCGTACACTGTAACGGAGTCTGTCTGTACTACACTGTAACCTGTAACGGAGAGTCTGTCTGTACTACACTGTAACGGAGTCTGTCTGTACTACACTGTAACGGAGTCTGTCTGTACTAGCACTGTAACGGAGTCTGCCACTGTAATTAACGGAGTCTGCCTGTACTGCACTGTAACGGAGTCTGTCTGTACAGGGCACTGTAACGGAGTCTGCCTGTACTGCGCTGTAACGGAGTCTGTCTGTACTGCACTGTAACGGAGTCTGTCTGTACTGCACTGTAACGGAGTCTGCCTGTACTACACTGTAACGGAGTCTGTCTGTACTACACTGTAACGGAGTCTGCCTGTACTGCACCGTAACGGAGTCTGCCTGTAGCTACTGTAAGGAGCTGCTGTACTGTAACGGAGTCTGTCTGTACTGCACTGTAACGGAGTCTGCCTGTACTACACTGTAACGGAGTCTGCCTGTACTACACTGTAACGGAGTCTGCCTGTACTACACTGTAACGGAGTCTGTCTGTACTACAGCCTGTAACGGAGTCTGCCTGTACTACACTGTAACGGAGTCTGTCTGTACTACACTGTAACGGAGTCTGCCTGTACTGCACTGTAACGGAGTCTGCCTGTACTACACTGTAACGGAGTCTGCCTGTACTACACTGTAACGGAGTCTGTCTGTACTACACTGTAACGGAGTCTGCCTGTACTACACTGTAACGGAGTCTGTCTGTACTGTAACGGAGCTTGTACTGCACTGTAACGGAGTCTGTCTGTACTGCACTGTAACGGAGTCTGCCTGTACTACACTGTAACGGAGTCTGCCTGTACTACACTGTAACGGAGTCTGTCTGTACTACACTGTAACGGAGTCTGCCTGTACATTGCCTGTACTAGCACTGTAACGGAGTCTGTCTGTACTACACTGTAACGGAGTCTGTCTGTACTACACTGTAACGGAGTCTGCCTGTACTACACTGTAACGGAGTCTGCCTGTACTACACTGTAACGGAGTCTGTCTGTACTAGCACTGTAACGGAGTCTGTCTGTACTACACTGTAACGGAGTCTGCCTGTACTGCACTGTAACGGAGTCTGCCTGTACTACACTGTAACGGAGTCTGCCTGTACTGCACTGTAACGGAGTCTGTCTGTACTGCACTGTAACGGAGTCTGTCTGTACTACACTGTAACGGAGTCTGCCTGTACTGCACTGTATACACTGTAACGGAGTCTGTCCTGTACTGACACTGTAACGGAGTCTGTCTGTACTAGCACTGTAACGGAGTCTGTCTGTACTACACTGTAACGAGTCT
>JAOTOL010001528.1:682500-712500 GCA_034440575.1 Imbricaverruca yamaguchii | reverse complement strand
ATGGAAGGAAAATTCATTCGAATGTATAAGCTATAGAGTAGTCGCCATTTGGTCCCCTGTTGGAAGAATAGCATACTAAAGGCCGACATTTTTACTGATTTTGGATTACGGCGAGGACACAGTATGACCACCGCAGTCGAAGCACCCCTAAGCCCTCCATATTAGGGCGATGACTGTGCTCCTGTCTGCACATCAGCCAGTCGTGGTGTGTAATAAACAGGGCATCTGAGGGCCAGAGAGGGCTGGGATGCTTTTTGGGTTTGATAGGGCCTTTGTGAGATGAACCAGACCTCTAAGAGCTGAAGAGGACTAACGAAGTCCCATCTCAGATTTGAAACGCTCGAAAGATGAGAGCTAGACGTGACAATTGAGGACTGCGATGCGCTCCTGAAGCAGAAGAGGGCCCTGAGGGATGAAGAGGATCTCGTGAGAGTTAGACAGTACTGGATTAGGATTATTTGGAGGTCGCAAGCAGCCCCTAATTGATCAACAAGGTGACCTGGGATATTGCAAGAATTATCTCTTAGCTGCCCATTGGTGTTAGAAATACCGAGGGCCAGCCTCAGAGCTGGCATGTTCGTGAAACCACAAGAGCTATTGACGACTAGGAAGGACCCCTAGTAACATGATGGGACGCTTGAGGGCCAACAAAGCCCCCGAGAGCTAAGGAGAGTCTCTGAGGCTAACGATGGTTGTGAGGAATACTGAGGGCCAGCCTCAGAGTTGGAAAGCTAAAAGGAAGCCCTTGAAGCTAGAAGGACTGTCAAGCACCGGAAAGGGCCCAAACAGCTGGGGAGGACCGCCAAGGATTAAAAATGGTCACCGAGCGCTAGAGTCCGGGATGGTAGCCCGAATTGGAATAGGTAAGAGAGGTCACTGGCGGATCTAGCCCACTGGTTTTGGGGAGGAAACTTTCGGATTTTGGCGTCAGCCCCGCCCCCTCAACAATGGCATGCCTAGGATTTGTATGGAAGGGGCCGGATGGATTTGGAGGGTGCCCATCCTGCCATTATTTTTGGTTTAATAGAAATGCCGGATCCCAACAGGCAGGGGCTTGGCTGGGGCCGACTTCTGGTGCAGGCATAAGATCGAGACAGGACAGGTTGGAGGCAGAAGCTACTCCTTCAGGAGAAGGTTGAGAATGGAGAATCAAGACTTAAAATTAGAACAGGCATATACTTCAATATGCACCTTTGAGTTCACAACATTTTATTCCTAGACATCTTAGTTTAGAAAATTACCTGGCCACAACAAGAACAACAAAATTTTGCATTTATCAAAATATCCCATTTGATTATCAATGCATGATTAGATCTCCAATGGGAGGTTAGGCTTGGTCAGGTTCTGTTGTATTTATATTTTATGCTATAAACATTGGTTTTTATCAAACTCAAAGTCTCTTTTTCGTAATATTTTCTCCACAAACTGAAAAGTAAACAATTGCGGAGAAAGCGAGTGGTCCTAATTAGTGTTAATTATTCTATTAGGAAAATCTGTTTGAAGAATTGTCAGAAACTTTTTCCTAATAAACTTGTTTTCTACAAGAACAGATTAGGATAGGCTAGGTTTTAATTCATTTTTATTTGCTTTTTTTAGGTTAAAACAAACAAGAAAATTATTTCAACAACTTCTGACATGGAAGGCTAGGAAGTAAGTTCACGATTGAAGGCGTTTTATGAATCCTTTGAATATACATTTCGAATGCAATGTTTATGAATGTGACTAACGAGTGGTCCTAATTGGTGTTAGTCACATTCATAAAAATTGCACTGGAAAGATACATTCCCAGGATTCATAAAACGCCTTCAAGCATGAACTTACTTCCTAGCCTTCCATGTCAGAATTTGCTGAAAGGATATGTTCCGTTTTAATCTTTAAAAAAATGCACCAAAACCTAGCCTGTTCTAATCTATTCTTGCAGAACATAAGTTTATTGGGAACATTTCTTTTGAGACGTTTTTGCATTTTTTCTTCAACCAATCAGGAAAACCTAACCTAACCCAATCTAACCGATCTGAACCAAACCTAACCCTATACGCTTGCTTTATGGAGGCAAAATGTGTAAAACTTGTTTTGTGGGTACCTTAAAGTGCAATAATAGTCAAACATAAGGCAATAATCACAAGATTCTAGGAAGCTTCTTTGAAGTTAGGCCACCTAGGGTCAACGAGTTAGTCAAGGTCGAGTGATGTCACCTGCAAAAAAGTTAAAAACCAGTCATCACGCTTTAACGGATAAGGATATTTTAATGAAACTTTCTGCGTTTGCTTAGCTTTAGGGATGTAACAAAACGCACCGGATAATTTTTTTTGATTGCTTATTAGTTTTGTGTATTTGCCCATTAGTTCAAATCAAAGATTCTGGCTAAAGTGAGCTTTTTTAGTGGAGCAAGTTGACATTGAACAACGTTTGTCGGTCCACTGTACCCATCAGAAAAGGAAAATTAAGGAAAACTTGAAAACTCAAAGTTTTGAAATTTAAAACAACTTGATTTTTGGTGGACAAAAATGTTATGGTCTTGGTCGATTTCGCGTCCCCTTTCTAATTTCAATCTTTTATTCACATTTCACTCAAAATGAACTGCCCAGAGCCACAAAAAAAAAAAGAAGTCTAGCCTAATCCAACCGAATCGAACCTGACCTAATTGTTTGCCTACATGTGAAAAACATATCTCATACCTAGATATCTGCCTTAAACTGCAATAAAACCCTTAAAGTTTGATAGCCCGGTCCTACCACCTGAACCTCCCTTACCTGCGAACCTACCAGTTATCTCTTATTCAGAATATAAAGACCTACATACCTCCTGTCATTCTTCTTGAAAAATCAGCCAATGTAGCCTGCCTTCATCTTAGCGACCCACAACACCGACATCCGAAACATGCTGTTCAACTGGATTCAACTGGACACACGCACGAAACATCCCGCCCGAACTTCGCTTTCGAAATCTGGCTCACTGGGCTTGCTTGTCCGTTACTGGCTAAACTAAATTCATGAAGCTATCTGACTAAGGAATAATGAAACTGCTGATTTTGTCAACTCTTGCTTTAAGCGGAACTTCAACAGCATAGAACCCTCGATATACGTCAGAATCTACGAGGCTATCATATTGGGCTGCCAAACAATTATTAAAAATACCTTTGGAATTGGAGATTCTTTCACCCAAAGCGCTATATTTAACCTCGGCCAAACTTACCGTATTTTAATTTAGTTTACTTCGGTTGGTTTCAGGTGGAGGCAAAAGACATGATGCACGTCTTTTGCATGGGAATGGGTAAGAGGGGTAGTGGGTGGGCAGATAGTATGGGAAGGGCAAGATCAACAGGTAAGCCGGGTGATGGGAGGGTAACATGATGTGGAAGCGACCGACTGAGAACAGATAAAAGTGTGGATGGCTGAGAAAATTGTTTGGGGAGGATTTATGCCCGTACTATTTCACACATTAAGCTTAGATATACCGTTCGACCTTTCAAAAGCCGATGAAATTGGCATTTTCAAATAATCCTGCACAATGTTCTGAAAAACATGATAATTCGAAAAATCCTGGTACTTACAAGATATTTTTAGCATTTGATGTAATTCATGCCGGTTCTCTCGGCAAAAACATAACAATATTTCGTCAATCATCAGCCTGCATCGAGTAGACCAAGATAAGTTCTCTTTTCTACTGACAATGTAGTCAGTAGAAACTGTACATTACATGCTTCGATTCGAGCCCATCTATCTGCTCCGAAGGCGTTTTTCGTTTGGATATAAGTTCTAGGAACACTGAGGGAGGGAAGATCGAGAGAGGTAGAGGGAGACAGAAACCGTGACGGATGATGAGGGAGGGATATAACGAGCGAGAATCTAAGAGAGCGAGAAATATAACGAATGTGAGATATTGAGATGATGGGAATAGGACGCGGGAATATCTGTGCACAATGCTTCTCCTCATTTCTCCCTCACCTGACCTTTTTCAGCCTCAACGGATGCCATAGCATGGTATGTCGGCCCTGAAGCTTTCAGTTTATATCGAAACACTTTTCACAGTTTCTGGCAGATCCAGAAGACTAGGTTTCAACCGGTTTGGAGGGATAATACATATATCTGATTTCGAAACAACTCGTCGGATTTGAACAGTTAACTTTTGTTAGGTCCGTTTCAGCCAGTATTTTTCGAAGTGAATGGTTTCATATTTCGAGAAAATGGCATGGTAGTGCAAAAGTTTGGACGAATCGGTCTTTGCGGAGGGCTAATGCCCCCGTTCCCCTAGATCTGCGGGTGCTCAGATTATCCAATATAAGTCGAAATCCGTCACAGAGTATCAGCCTAATGAAATCTGGATCAGCTCAGAACCTCGATGACATCTAGCGACTCCTCTTCAGATTGTTCGTTGTGGCGGCCGTACGGTGGTGACATCTAGCGGCAACTCTTCAGGTTGTTCGTTGTGGCGGTCGTACGGTGGTGACATCTAGTGGCGACATTTTGGGTAGAGCTTGCGGCAGTCCTTAGGCTGGCCGTCTGTCATGGCTGCGGCCGTCCAACACAGCTCCGGCATGCGGCTACTCTGACCTCGCGAGATGAACCAGGACATCGGCAGGCTGAAATGAGGCGTCACTAAATTACTTGAAAATGGGGAACAATGAAACAAAAGGAAAAAGAAACAGTATAACTAGGAACAAAACATTGTCACACAGTTTGTCTTTACACGCGCCCCGGGGGTTCGGAGGAAGAGGAAATGGCATCCGACTGTTTTCGACTACACCTGATAAATGGTAGATGTTGTAATTAAATTATTTGGCTGTTAAACATCGAGAAGCGCATCAAATTAAAAAGGGGGGGGGCGGAGAGTAACACTCATCTAAAATCCAAACTAAGCGTTGCACGATAACGAAAGAGGTGTCATCGGAAGGCGCTCGACGAGTAGGGCCTGGATCCACCGCCCAAAACAATATTCACGACTTTCACGACTTTTCACGACTTACATTATGTTTTTGGCTCTGGGGAGTTCATTTTTGGGAATATGTGAGAAAAAATTATTTGTAATCAGAAAATGACAACGAAATCGACTAAATCCATGAAATTTGTTGGCCACCAAAAATATTTTTTTTGGTGAAATTTCAAAATTTTAAGTTTACAAGTTTTCTTTAAGTTTCATTCTCTAATAGGTAGAGTAGACCGAGAAACCTTGTTGGAAGTCAACTTTTACTGATAAAAAATGCTCACTTTAGCCAGAATCTTCGATTTGAACCCTAACAGGCAAATATGTATAATTAATAAGTAGTCAAAAACGGAAAAAATGAAAAATTATTCTTTTACGTCTTGTTACATCGCTAAAGATAAGCAAACGCTGGAAGTTTAATTAAAATATATGTTCCCGTTAAAGTATGACGACTGGCTGAACTTTTTTGGAGGTGACCACACTTGACCTTGACTAACTCGTTGACCCTGGATGACCTGACTTCAAAATTTTGAAACAGCATGCCAAATTGATGTGGAAAAAGGCATGCCATATTTTGGCGCGCTTCCGCGCGCCGTTCGTTCACTATCCACCATCGTTCACGACAAAACCTGAGAGCACGGTTGAAAACCCCCGAGACTGTACGGGTTAAGTTTAATAGCTGATAAGTATCTGTCCGCCATCTAGACTTCAGGGTGTCTGCAATTCTTCTGTGAAGAGACAAAGTGGGAAAAAGCTCAACATCCGTTCAAAAAAACCGGACGGCCTCTACACCACCACTTATTCAGCTCAAAGTTGACCGGACAACTGGGACAGTCACTTCACGCTACGCCACCAATTGTTTTCATAAAAACTGTGTCCTCTTGAAAAATCGTGGTCGAAATCCTGGGACTTTTTAACGGGGCAAGTGGGTCACTCCAAATCCGCCTGCCGTCCGACGCAAGTCCTGGGTACGCCATTTGCAGTCACGTTAGCGCTGGCCCCAGTATTTTTGCCAGCGGCATTGCCAGTAATGCCATATTACTACTGATACGAATAACGCTAGTGGGTGATCCGTAGTACTACCATGTGTGCCAATAATGCTTGGAGTTCATCACGAAGAATGTGAGGATAAATCTACCCTTTAAATAAAGTACCCGAGTGTTGCATGTGGATGGCGAACATCTGCACCATCTACACTGTGTCTAGCTTTTGTTGTGGCAGAGCCTTAAGAAGACATCAGAAACGACACTAGTGTCATCACTAGCTACACCAGTGACACTGGTGACGTCATCAGACATTACAACTGTGACGTCATCATAAAAGACACTGGCGACGTCATCAGGGACACCAGCCACACCGAAGACGCCGTCTCACCTGGCGAACGGCACCACCATGGTGTAGGGGTGGCCGGCGTGTCTGGCCAAGTTGCCGGCCTCACAGAGCCGCAGGCGGCTGCAGTCTAGGTCGTCGTCCGTCAGCACGTGCGACATGGTCGCCAGCAACTGCAGCAGCGTCGGATCCATGCTGAAGAGGCCGGGCAGCCACCATTCCTCTGCCGTGTCACGTCTCCGACGGCCTGTTGTAGTGGTTCCCCCGGTGGTCCCTCCGGTGGTGGTGGTTCCGCCGCCGGTGGTGGTCGTTCCGCCGCCGGTGGTGGTGGTTCCGCCGCCAGTGGTGGTGGTGGTTGTGGTGGTGGTAGTGGTAGCAGCGGCAAGGGCGGCTGCCGCCGTCACCGCGGCAGTCGTGGCCTGGGCCAGCGCGTAGGCGAGCAGACCTCCCAGCGCCGCGAAACCCGCCAGTGCTCCGACGATGCCTGCGGGCGTACAAGGTCACGTAAGTGACGTCACTAATCTGTAAAGTGTCATTATCTTAGTCATGACCATCGCCAAGGTGATGATCAAGATCATACGATAACAGCACTAGTGAAAAGATTCCAAGGAACTCTTCTGACAGGCTAACTTCAGAACTCAGGGCACCATTTTGTGGTTATCCCTCTGACCAGAGTGAACTCAATTTTAATGTCTTGGGAAGGCACTCACGTTGATGAAGTTCCTTACAAATATATTGCTTTTCGGCCAGCTCCACTAATTGCAGTCCGTACATCGTGAAGTTTAAGGCCAGATATCCAGTGGAACAGGTTCAGTTTCCGTGGCCTGTCGTATCACAGCGACCTTGGACCCACCTTCAAAACATTGCGGTTGGGCCAATCCGAACGCGCGGCCTCCGAACAGACTCCGCCCCTCGGCTGGAGGCGCCAATGATTCGGCGAGGCTGGTCTCCATGGCCCGACAGGCCAGGTGCACAGTGTTGGACGTCAGGAACCTCGCCAGGCCGTTGTCTGAAATCGGCGCAACAATCAGAACCGCCATTTCTGTGGCATTTGTTTCGGTCGGTGTCTTAGTACATTGCCACAAGTATCTCCGATGACATACCCATGCTTACAAACATGACAGTTAATTAAGTATGTTGCCACTAGTGGTGTCATATTTCGGAATTTCCCAAATCATTACCAAACCGATACCGATTTGTATATAACCGTGGTGACAGAAATATTACCGATCGGATTATAAGACCAAAATTGTCCGAAAAATTACCGATTGTGAAGAACACCAATATTTGTGAAAGCAAATAATTAATTACCATGCGTGTATCATTTACAGGAAATTGAACAATATTTTGAACGTTTTTGTTTTAAAAAATATATCAAACAAATTTAAAATATTTCGTCTGAAAGTCAAGACCTGATCATGTCCAAAGCATGTACCGGGCCGGAACTAGGTATGTGGATGGTTCGCTCTGCTTTCTAAGTACTCGCTCAGATGTTGCATTTTTCGCCTGCTAGATGAATACATTTTCGTTTCCTGAAACTGAACGGCTACACTTTCAACTTCGAATGGTAATGATTAGTAAACGGCAAAATAATACGTTTTTATCACTTCAAGCTACATGTTATTACTTTGATCTTTCGCTAAACACCCGGAAGCATGAGGCTTGACTCCTCAACATACGCGGATGAACAGGAGGGTCAGGGGCGGCAGTTAGCCCCCCCCCCCCACTCGCCTCCTGCTCCCGTCCCAACCAGAACAAAGCGTCCGCGCCACTGCTCAATTCAGAAAAAAGTATAAACACTGTCTTTATTTCAAGAAAGACATTTCCTTACACAATATATGGTTTGCTGGACATTCGGGAGACCGTGACTGACTCTGGGCTGAAGCAAACTGCAAAGCGCGAAGTCCATGAAGTTAAGTCCATCGCAGCATTAGTAGCATTACCGAAATGTGTCCGAAAAAATTAATGTTTGTCCGACCGATTACCGAATCGGTATCGGTAATTTTTTGGTATCCGGTCGGTTTGGTAACCGAGATTGACACCACTAGTTGCCACCACACTTAGGCACCTACATTTGAGTTGCCATCAGTATCTACTGCTGTGCCGATAGAGATGGAGTTACACCTATATATATATATATATATATATATATATATATATATATATATATATATATATATATATATATATATATGTATATATATATGCAGGTATATATATGTATATATATGTATATATGATCGACAATGTATTAGCAGTTCTGGCGGAAGAAATATCTTACAGAATCTTTAACAATAAGAAAAGCAAGGATCTTGTAACGAGAACTTTGAAATTGCTCTCAACTATTGTATCACGACTTATCACCCATTCAACTCTGGCGGTATTTCGAAGAAGGTGACCGTTCCGTAGCATGTTAACTTTTATAATGCATATCTGTACAAAGCCACCCAGCTGTTTCCTTTCTTGTCGAGAAGTTCGTCAAAATGTCTCCGTTCCGTTCAAATGTCTCAATTTCGTTCAAATGTTTCCGCTCTGCTGACCGAGCCACTTTCTGTTGCGCTGCCTCAAAGTTGATGCGATTTTGAAACCCCCACTCCTGCTCCCATGCACTAGTGGAGCTTTACAAATTCTTCAGAAATTTCAGGTAATGTTTTCGCATGACTTTTTTATATTTCGGTGTGTGACACTCGGGCACCCATATGTGGTGCTGTTTCTTACGTCCGCCCATGGAGTTTGCCATCATGCTAGGGCTGAAAAGCGTCTCACCGAACCCGTAGTCAATTCGCACCAAGCCTATGGCGAGTTACACAGCTGGCGTGTCATGACACTACTGCACACTCACAACTGAAGTTACACAGCTGGCGTGTCATGTCACTACTGCACACTCACAACTGAAGTTGTGAAGTTGTGAACTTGAACTGAACTGAAGTTGTATCAAGTTCCGTCCACTCACCGTCCAGTTCACGTCCGATGCCGAGGATGCTGATGACGCCGCCGCCGCCGCCGGTGGTGGTGTTGGTGGCGGTTGTCACGGACGATATCCACAGGTAGAGAGTGAGCGCGCCGAGCGCGGCTGTTCCCGACGCCAGACCGAGCAGGTCGTATTGTTTGCAGCTGTAGCCCAGGCCGCCGAAACCGGCCAACAGCCCACCGCCGTAGCCGCCTGCGGTGGTAGGCCGACCCGCTCAACACGACAGCGGATACATTCATGTGCCAGCGTTGCCCTCACGTATTCCACACCAGGACATTTGTTATAACGGGAGGAGTGGGGTGCTCCCAGTCCCTCAAAAGTGCCTGCAATTTTTCTTCACTGGTCGGCACCAATAGAGTCCCAGCATATAGGTGCCCGTGACGAAGAGCAAGAAGGGTGAGGCAGTGACCCCTGAACTTTCAATGCATGTCTGCTGGTTTGTGGTTGGTAATTAAATAAATATGATGTCCAAAGATATAGAAGTCGAAGACTGCCTGATTTTTCAATGGTGTACTTTGGCGTAGGATCTACTATGTTTATATCTGGTTACGTCAAGCTTACGTGTCTCCCCCCACTGCAGTCTCCATATCGAAGTCTTGTCTATTCAACCATATAAAAAAGGAAGATGTATATTAATGCAGCAAAGAGCAAAGAGTGAGTAAACCATGCATATACTAGCTGGTGTCCAGCATTTGCTCGAAACAAAAACTGGACAACCTCTCGGAAATTCGCACTGCGACCACGTAAAACACTGGGTCTTCTGACAAAATCGTGCCGAACACCAACAACCGCGACAGTGCCCCCACCCAAACAAACAAAAACTGCGCTGACGGAACCAAAAAATCGTACCAGGACATACACAAATGAACTAAGTATGAACATTTTCCCACGAAGTAGTGCCGGGTATCGGAATCATTGAACCTGGGCCAAAGAAAACGAAGAAGATTCTAAAATACTTGCATTGAGTGTCCAAAGATCGCTGCACAGGACAAAAAAAAAGCGCGCCGGCTGAGGTCCCGTTCAAGGTTCGGCTCCTCCAATGTTGGTGTCGCCACTGAACTTGTGACGTAACACATGCCGATGTACGCGTCATGGCCCGTGTCCAAGTGGGGTCATTGGACTAGAGCTTATACAGTAGGTCAGCATTGGTTTGATAGGCATTTGTGAGCTCGCTCTTGCCGATCAGCAGGCGTGTTGTGCATATTTTGGGAGGGGAACTTACTCTTTCGTTCCACGTTCCGTGACACATACTGGGTTGTGCTGCTCTGACTCATTGATACTGGGTTGGTTTTGGTTTCCTGAGCTAGTTGCATTAATGTCGAGGTGTTGCAGATTTGGACAATCCAATGTATCAATTATTCACTCCTGTCTCACCCCACATTCTATACCATGTTCCGTAATCTGTGGTCTCCAGTCATAAATATTGCATTACTTCGTGAATTATCCCTTGGCTTTCGATCCATCTGATTTGATTACAGCGAGTTAAATTTCATACAACGCATATCGGAAATGTAGCCAAGCATTTCGTGAGATGAACAAGCTATGAACGATACAATATTGTGAATGTAAATGTCATCTATTGCATTTTATATCCATGTGACATGATAGTACTGTGACCTTGACCTTGAGATCAGGGGTATCGATTTGTATCCTTTTGTGGGGGCCATGGCCCCACCAATGTTGATCTTGGCCCCCTCAATGCTTCTTTGGGCCCCCCAATAACTTATGCTGTTTTTATGCTGATAAGGAAGCTAAAGAAAGAAAGAAGAAAAACACCATGCTACATGGAAAACTTAGTTGATGTTAACCAGCATATGTTGTACTGTCAAGAAACAGATTAGGGTCAGATAGTGGACTTCCCGACCCTGAACTCGCCCCACCAAAACGTTGGCTTCGTCCCTCCCTAATGTTAAGCACCAAGGAAATACCTTCGCCCATCGTCATTACAGCTCAGGCCGGTTGTGCTCCGATGCTCCATCAAGGCCGGTGTGTTTTAGCCTGCATATGGGCAGAACAATATTATATTTGAGCCGTTGTGTATTTGTTGGTGTTTGGAGTGAGGGGAGGGTGACGGTGACGCTGACAATGACGATGACGTTGACGATGACGATGGACCAGAATACACTGTATGACACTGTAGTCGCATGCTACGACTCACAATTTGTTATGTTGACATGCACGGTGCACTGCTCTTTTGCGTGTGACTTCACTTGTTACTGGACGATTTTTCCCGTTCACGAGGATGTTGAATAAACATAAACATACACATCGTCAAATAAAATAAGAATTATTGAGGTGGGAAAATATACTGGGCGAAATCCGATAAGTTTTATTTTTGTGTGGGGGTTCCAGTATCCTTCGCCCCCAATGTTTGTTTAAAAAATTGACACCCCTGCTTGAGATACGTCTCTTCCTCAGCTGATTGAGAAAATCGCTTCATTGGCATGCTGATGAAAGTATGCGTGTGTGTGAGCTGCTAATGCACCCAAAATTGAGTGTCACATATTGGGAGTGACCTAGCTTGAAAAAGTGCGCTCCTGTTGGGCTTTGGACCACAAATATTTTCTTGGCAGGAAAATGAGCTCCTGCCCGGTGACAGGAAAATGTCACCTACCACCGAGCTGTAGCCGCTTATATGCATCGTGTTTTACTAATTGAACTAACTAACTCTTCGGAGTCTTTTATTTGACGTATGCATCTTCATAGTAGTTGAAGCGTTAATGGTGTCTCAGATTACGCCACGAATCACAATCACTTTGGTCCGTTTAACCTGATTTCTTGTCAACGTAGCCAAGTCTTAGTCATAGCAGATCACATGGTGGCCTATCGGTGTGTATAGAACATTATTTTACCTTAAATTGAACGAACGCTGCAACAACGTTTGAATTTCACACCAACACTCTTATTTCCGGAGATCATGAGCGCGCTCAACTAGCTTCGTGAACGGCGTAACCCCAGACCTCCCGCATTGCGAAGGTTATGATCAGCCTTTACACTGTCAAACGTGAAACAATGGTGGAACAATGCCTCTCCTCCCGACATTCAGTGCATTTATATATGAATAGTCCAATAAAATGAAGTTCCACTATTCAAAAACCCTGTCAAGTTTTGATTTAGATGGATTATTTTAGTCTGAATGTCCTTGCCCCAGAGCTTTTTCACGCCACGTACACCCATGGATGACTTATGCGAGTGGCATCATAAAACAAAGGTCGCCGTTTGGAATTTCAAAGCGGGAGCTATATCATGATAAGGTAGATGGCGCCAAGAATGGCCCTAATCCATGGCTACATCTCGTGTATCGGGGGTTGTGATGGGGGGTCTAGCACTTTTCGCCTCATTCTCCACCCCTGGGACTGCCTCAGGGTGCCCAGTCGTTCAGGATAATTATGTCATCCCTTCTGTCTGTCCCTCCCATCCACCTTGGATTGAACATAATTATGGTGGCGTAATGAGTGGAGTTTTAGTGGTAACAGGCAGTATTTGAGCATCATCTAAGAGTAGCTGAAAGAAGTGGCCTTCACAAAAGGGGCAAAGGAAGCGATTTACAAACAGTGACTTCACGGATTGCAGGCGAAGATCACTGTAATATGTTTGTGAAGAAGCCATCAACAATAAACTATTGACCCCTGCCCCTGAGATATGGTGGACTCCCAATAATCGCCACGGAAAAATCCACCGGGCCGAGCAAACATTGCGCTGGATCCCCAATTACCGCACCATAACCTGAGCGAATTGCACCGAACTTTTAAAATATCTCTGGAACTACAGAGTTCTCATTGTCACACAACAATTATATGCTGCGAAATCCCCGAAATTCGCACCGTGGCCCGAAGAAAATAACCCGGACCACCCAAAAATAGTGCTGACATACCACCACTAATTCCCATAGGTGTGCCTCCAAAAATCGCACCGGTGGCTCCAAATACATACAATGGATCTCAGAAAAATTGCGCAGCCCCCATAAAAGATCGAGTTGGAGACCCAAAAATGTCCGTCCACTAAAGTTACCTTCGGGCCTGACATTAAAGCAGCGGGTCTCTAAAAGCATTCCGTAAGATCGAAAACCTATCATTTACCTACGCAACCAT
The DNA here is from genome assembly GCA_034440575.1 of Imbricaverruca yamaguchii. Taxonomy (NCBI): domain Eukaryota; kingdom Metazoa; phylum Arthropoda; class Thecostraca; family Neoverrucidae; genus Imbricaverruca; species Imbricaverruca yamaguchii. The sequence goes on along the minus strand of JAOTOL010001528.1, from coordinate 699,186 downwards.
TACATAACATTCCCGTTAACTCTACGTTTAGTAAGAAAACAGTCATACCCACAGTTCCAAAGTTGCAAGAACACTTCGTTGTCGCGGTCTTTTGGAGGCAGATTCTGATAGTTCGAAGTCCTGAAGTTACCATATTACGCACCCATCTATGGACCCCAAGAAAGAACCCTAATTATGTTTATATACATATATGCACACACACCAACACAAACACACACATACATACACACAAACACACACAACACACACATACACAGACACACACATATATGTATATATATATATATATATATGTATATATATTCAGACATGCATATATGAATATGCGTGTCTATGTGTACACGCCAGTACATGTGTGCATGTGTATATGTGCATGTGTGCAAGGGTCTTCCTGTAGTGTTTGATGTGCATGTAAATAATCACTACGCCTATCTATAATTAGTCGTTCAGTCATCACCGATAATCACTGGATTCCTCACAAATGGCAAGGCTCCCGCAAAGCTCCCACAAGGCTCCTACAAGTCTGCCTCAAGTTTGCTAAAGAATTCCCGAAAAGCTCCTATTACGCTCCCACTGGACTCCGTAAGATCATCACGAGGCTCTCGGCAGGTACGGATCACGGTTACCCAAGAACCAACCCACTGTGATGACGGCAGACCGTGACATGATCTCACTTACCGCCATAATCCTGTACCCCGTAGCCGTGCTCCTCATAGGCTGGCTCCTCGTAGCTGGGCGCCGAATAGCTCGGCGCGTAGTCGCTGCGGTCAATCGGCTCAGTGAGTCGGTCTTCCCTGGTGGGCACAGCGCCACCGACCGCCACGGCCAGCAACACCACCAGCAACGTCTTCGTCTTCGTCTTTATCTGAGCCATGGTGTGGGCGACGACTCAGTACCGTATGTCGGAACTCGGATCACTCGGATAACCCGGAGAACTCAGATAACTCGAGTAACTCAGGGGAGTGGACTTGGAGGACTCTGAGGAGTCAGAGTGCTCGAGGACACGGAGGACTCGGAGGAGCCGGTAGGAGTTTCATCCAGAACTTGCCAACAGCCTCTCACGCCGTCCCTGAAGCGGCGGCCTCAAACGCGCGGCGATGCGTTCTGTCGCGCTGCACGGCTGTGCTGGCTATATATTCGCGACGGGTGGGCAAAAAATCACCGCCTCCCTGTCGGCCAGCATCATGCATCATTCAGTGCAGTGTCGAGGCCTTTTCCAGAGCATTTTTGTCACTCGCATCGCCCGCCGAAACGGCGACCGCTGCACTGACTATCGTGTCCTGCATCTGACCACGTGGGCCTGGCGTCTGCTCCATCTCAGGAAGCTGTCGTAGGCGGGTCAATGGGTCGGTGCTGTCGGCACAAGGTCCATGACCGGGAGGTGCCCGGCCCCTCTCAGGAAGCTGTCGTAGGCGGGTCAATGGGTCGGTGCTGTCGGCACAAGGTCCATGACCGGAAGGTGCCCGGCCCGTCTCAGGAAGCTGGCGTAGGTGGCACAAGGCCCATGACCGGGAGGCATGTCTGTTTGGTCGTGAATGGGGTGGTGCGGAAGTCAGACGTGGAATAACTCGCACACTTGACCAAAGACACCGTAAGCTGATTACCCTAAGAATGCGGAGATGGCACAATTTGATGGTACACGGTAAAGCATGTTTATCTGATGAGTAATTGAAAGCCGATAGTAAGCCAATACTTCGCAGTTGGACCTGGCATTCTGGATATGTAGTGTATCGTTTGCCATGTAAGTGATCTCGATACACGGAATTGTGTCTCAGGTGTTAGTGTGTCTCAGGTGTTAGTGTGTATCAGGTGAGAGTGTGACTCAGGTGGAAGTGTGTATCAGGTGCAAGTGTGACTCAGGTGGAAGTGTGACTCAGGTGGAAGTGTATCTCAGGTGCAAGTGTGACTCAGGTGGAAGTGTGACTCAGGTGGAAGTGTATCTCAGGTGTCAGTGTGTCTCAGGTGGAAGTGTATCCCAGGTGGAATTGTGGCCCAGGTGGAAGTGTGACTCAGGTGGAAGTGTATCTCAGGAGGAAGTGTATCTCAGGAGGAAGTGTGTCTCAGGTGGAAGTGTGGCTCAGGCGGAAGTGTCACTCAGGTGTCAGTGTGTCTCAGGTGGAAGTGTATCCCAGGTGGAATTGTAGCCCAGGTGGAAGTGTGGCTCAGGCGGAAGTGTGACTTAGGTGGAAGTGTATCCCAGGAGGAAGTGTGTCTCAGGTGGAAGTGTGGCTCAGGCGGCAGCATATCCAATACGGAAGTCTGTGCATCAGGTGGGCGCTTGTATCAGGCGGAAGTGCTCTTTAGACGCGTGTAGGCTGGATATTACAGCAAGCTCGAAGGCAGTACAACAGTATGCGATCGAATAGCGTAGGAATTCTACAAAATATTCGAACAAAGGGTGTTGAATTTAGAAAATCATTCGGAGCGAACTAATACATAAAGTGTTTGGCGCAAAATAACATAATGGTGGGCGTGTGGCTCCCAATGTAATCCCATGGTACTAGTTGGCATTAGTATAGCCAATAGTCGGGGGGGGGCGCAAGGTTCCTTCAATGATGTGCAAATAACTCACATGACAGAGACTGTCTAAGGAGTATGGTCTAAATTGAGCGGAACAAGTAAGGTTAGCGAGAAAGTTGCGGTCTATGGGGGGGGGGGGGGAATTGGTATTTGATCTCAGGTAACTAGGTTTAGAACTTCATAGGTTTCTAAACCTAGTTACCTGAGATGGTGGACAGTTTTTCATCTGGTTTTCCCGGTTCATATTCTGAACACTAGTATGGTACGAGGACTGTCGTTAGCATCAGTCAACCAGCCTGCGAGCTTTCACGCCCGGGAAAACAGCGTCAACCGGTGAACATTCCTCACTGCCCCAACAGCCGTTTTACCATAGTGCTCAAACATCTTGTGTTCTAACGTTGATAACATGAGGACTGATGAAATGTGAAATGAGATACGTGGAGCATTGGGCTTAGATGAATTACGTACACTTGATGTGGCCGTCGGATGTTCTTCTCGATGAAAACATCACCTTGAAAGCGTTTCAGAAACTGGTCTGATCCGGTGTTGGCTCAAATTCCATCAAGCTGTATATTCTGTTGTTTTAGTGTATTCGGGTCCGTAGTAGTCCGCACTTCCGGTTCTCGAACACTAAGCTAGTTCGTCGCGATGCTTAACACCCACTTTAAATAACAACCACTGTAAATTAGCTACGCGTGTCCGTTTAGCTAATTAGTTTGGCTGTTTTATCTGCGTACTGTTTTTCCATATTTCTATTTGCGCTCATGCTTGTGTAGTGTTATTTGCATCTGACTGTAATCTCACTGAAACCAAATATTAATAAATTGTATGGAATTGGTTCGTAATTTTATCAAATTCAATATAATTCAACCCAACGCAGGCTTTTCTGACGCCACTTTAGAGGATTTCCCCAGCACCCCCCATGGATACAGAAAGTTGTACGCTTCCAATCACCATGGTTGCTGTTTTAGCAAAACTGTTGCGGGCATATCAACTTCATTAAGTTGCCGGATTCCGGGGTCGCGCTCCCACCTTAAGCGTTTCGCCAATGATGTCTGGGTGACGACGGCGGGGGTGCGGGTGTAGCATATACCCCCAAGGCAAAAAAGCGAACACTGGCTGTGTGCGTGTGGCTCCGTGTTGTTCTTAGGCGCCTCACGCAACGATCCTGTCCCCGAGGCTGTGGTTGGAATAGTGTGTTCTCGGTGGACAGTGGGAGGTCTGAACTAACCCCGAGACTGTGGTTGGAATAGTGTGTTCTGGGTTGACGGTGGAGGCCTGAATTGACACCGTGGCTGTGGTTGGAGAAGTGTGTTCTGGGTTGACGGTGGAGGCCTGAACTGACACTGTGGCTGTGGTTGTAGAAGTGTGTTCTGGTTGGACGGTGGAGGCCTGAACTGACACCGTGGCTGTGGTTGGAGAAGTGTGTTCTGGTTGGACGGTGGAGGCCTGAACTGACACCGTGGCTGTGGTTGGAGAAGTGTGTTCTGGGTGGACGATGGAGGGCCTGAATTGACACCGTGGCTGTGGTTGGAGAAGTGTGTTCTGGGTGGACGATGGAGGGCCTGAACTGACACCGTGGCTGTGGTTGGAGAAGTGTGTTCTGGTTGGACGGTGGAGGCCTGAACTGACACCGTGGCTGTGGTTGGAGAAGTGTGTTCTGGTTGGACGGTGGAGGCCTGAACTGACACCGTAGCTGTGGTTGGAGAAGTGTGTTCTGGGTGGACGATGGGGGGCCTGAATTGACACCGTGGCTGTGGTTGGAGAAGTGTGTTCTGGGTGGACGATGGGGGGTCTGAATTGACACCGTGGCTGTGGTTGGAGAAGTGTGTTCTGGGTGGACGATGGGGGGCCTGAATTGACACCGTGGCTGTGGTTGGAGAAGTGTGTTCTGGGTGGACGATGGGGGGCCTGAACTGACACCGTGGCTGTGGTTGGAGAAGTGTGTTCTGGGTGGACGGTGGAGGCCTGAACTGACACCGTGGCTGTGGTTGGAGAAGTGTGTTCTGGGTGGACGATGGGGGGCCTGATGTTGGACCGGCGCGGCTCTACAGTACCTTCATCACGTTAGATTCTCACTGTGCAACACTCACCGATGACTTACTTTGGAATAGGTTTGGCTGATTTGCTTCAAACCTAGCATCTGCTTATCCTCGGACCATCACTCATCATGGTTCAAGTGGTTATCCGATTCAAATATACCAAGATCAGGTGGTACACCGGCACGGTGACAGACTGGTGTGTTCATGATGACCTGTCCTGATGACGGGATGACCTGCTCATGTAGACCTTGACCTTGGGCTTGACCCTGGCCGTGCCGGTGGGCCGCGGCTCTGGTTCCCGGTTACCCAGTGATTACGTCTAAGTGGCTAGTGAGGCGGTGTGGAGCCGCTCGTGGAGAACAGGGTGTCACCAGAGGTTGTCTGTGATGTGCCATCAGAAGATCAGAAGATGATCCGCCCTCCAACAGCTGAGCCAGACAAAAAGTTCAGGGCTTCTAAGTGACTTGAAAAAATACCTAGGAAATGTCTTGTCAGCCTCAAGTTGGAACCTGTCAAATGTTTTTGTGCGGGAGGGCTGGTGAAAAATGTGATAAACCTAGTGCATTTCCTACCAACTTGGAGTCAAAGGTACCCTACCAATATTCATCAGTTATCTTTCTTAACATTTCGGATGCACATGCTCAATTGGTAAAGCCCAATCAAAAGCAGCAATATCTGAACACGCAATGAGACATATATAATTATACTTCGCCCAAATTATCATCATATTGCCACTAGACGAATCGAACAGAAAATATGTACACGATTCCTGTATTCTGTATCGTTTATTTTACCCGAATATTCAAGTGCCACTGATTATAGAACCACCCCAATATCAGGTGCCATTGGTGCTGTTGGTGAAAGGCTGGCTGCTTGCCGCTGATTCAATGACCCCCAGTCTCCGTTTGTCATGTACAACCTTCAGTTGTTCGGTCCCACGAGTGAGTTGTTGACAATTTCTCCGTAAGTGCAGCCGCCAAGTGTGTTGGTGGAATTTTCGTCTTGAAGATGCACCTTTGGTCTCTGGCAGGGGTGGCAGTCATCATGCGCATGTAACCACCGTTGTGCGCTTTATACAATGTTTCGTCAGGGAGCTGTATGGGAGAATGTGGGAACTCGTGCACTCTCCTCTAGCTGACACCTCCGGTCCCATACTTCCAACTTTGAATTTTGGTGCTTTGGAGTAGACCGTTCTTTTTCGGTGTTTCTCTCTCTCTCTCTCTCTCTCTTTCTCTCTGTCTCTGTCTCTGTCTCTGTCCTCCTCTCTCTCTGGCTCTCTCTCTTCAGCTTCTAGTTGATATATGCCAGAATTCATTGCACAAGAAAATGTATTTGCATACTCTCAGCATGACGAGAACTGGCAGTCAATACCAGCTGCGCATATTCTCCCATACAATGCCAACACGTCTTCACTCTTACGTATACACAAGTGATGAAGGACGCCATGTAGGCATGTGAAGAAGAATATGTGTGTATAAAGAAGTCGCGAAGCATGGACAAACAGCACATTCAGTGCTGAGGTAAAATATTTAATCTGATATAAAATATATTGCATATTGCAAGAGACTAGAAGGTCGAAAATTGGAACAATGAGGAACGATAGGAAGTTCTGTTGGTCTAGCAGATGGAAATTCGAAACGGATACGTGAGGTGTGGCTTGCCAATGCTGAAATTCTTAGGTAATCATAATCCTTCATCACATGTTCCATGCAGCAATGGTCAGTTTGAAAAAATAACAACAGCTAACAACAGCACTTCGTAACATGGTTGAACGTCAACAACAACGTCAACAACAGCGTTAACAATCACGGTAGCAACACGTGATCAAAACAACAGCGTACTGTGTGTCCACAGGCGTCCTTGGTATCATCAGAGTATTTCGATTTGGCAGTCGTTGGAGAGCGCAGTGCAAGGTCATCAGGTCATCAGGTCATCAGGTCAGGTCTGGTCTAAATCTCACTAATCAACGTCTGTGATTGAGCGTGTTTTGGTGACTTTGAAGACCAGATGCAATACCAGCAGGCTTATCATGAAAGGCGTAATAATAAGACCAGAAAACCGGCCGACTGGCAGTAGCATCGTTGCATCTGGAAACAGAAACTGATCATTTGGAAAGAAAGTAAAGTGCATTCGAATGTGTGAGCTATAAAGTGCTCACTATTTGGTCAAAACTGGAATCATAGCGCGCTCACAACAGGGCTTTCGACCGATTTTTGATTACGGTGAGGGAGCCTGTGCTCCCGCTATTACATTGGGCAATCAATAGCTGTGTGTCTCCCACATTCGCCCTCGTCTGAAGTCCACATGGTCACACGTTATGGGCTGAGCTTCATCTGAAGTCCACATGGTCACACGTTATGGGCTGAGCTTCATCTGAAGTCCAAATGGTCACACGTAATGGGCTGAGCTTCATCTGAAGTCCACATGGTCACACGTAATGGGCTGAGCTTCATCTGAAGTCCACATGGTCACACGTAATGGGCTGAGCTTCATCTGAAGTCATGGTCACACGTAATGGGCTGAGCTTCATCTGAAGTACACATGGTCACACGTTATGGGCTGAGCTTCATCTGAAGTCCAAATGGTCACACGTAATGGGCTGAGCTTCATCTGAAGTCCACATGGTCACACGTTATGGGCTGAGCTTCATCTGAAGTCCACATGGTCACACGTTATGGGCTGAGCTTCATCTGAAGTCCAAATGGTCACACGTTATGGGCTGAGCTTCATCTGAAGTCATGGTCACACGTTATGGGCTGAGCTTCATCTGAAGTACACATGGTCACACGTAATGGGCTGAGCTTCATCTGAAGTCCACATGGTCACACGTAATGGGCTGAGCTTCATCTGAAGTCCACATGGTCACACGTTATGGGCTGAGCTTCATCTGAAGTCATGGTCACACGTAATGGGTTGAGCTTTATCTGAAGGCCACATGGTCACACGTTATGGGCTGAGCTTCATCTGAAGTCATGGTTACACGTAATGGGCTGAGCTTCATCTGAAGTCATGGTTACACGTAATGGGCTGAGCTTCATCTGAAGTCATGGTCACACGTAATGGGCTGAGCTTCATCTGAAGTCCACATGGTCACACGTTATGGGCTGAGCTTCATCTGAAGTCATGGTCACACGTAATGGGCTGACTTCATCTGACCCTGGTCACACGTTATGGGCTGAGCTTCATCTGAAGTCATGGTTACACGTAATGGGCTGAGCTTCATCTGAAGTCCACATGGTCACACGTTATGGGCTGAGCTTCATATATCAGATTGCATTGAAGTCTTCCAAGTGATAGAGCTGTCAGTATTCTTGAATGATCCATAGTTTCATGAACTACCTTTCTGGGGGATAGTTTAATTGCTTTGTAAGCCAAAATAACGAATTTTGAACAAGGTGATGAAGTGGGAGTATGGTCATTGGTTTTGTAGCGATATCTTTTTGTGAGAATCAAATAATTGTACTCATAAAGTGATCAACCCATCTCTATGGGGAGTGGGGGATTCTGTCCACCCCGATGAATATTCGCGATACGGAGAAAAGCGGCACGCAAACGGCCCACTTTCTGACATAAAATTTTCTGATAGTTCTTGTTAAGCTGTTTAGGAGGCTCTGAACATTGTTCTCATGCGTGTATATATAGAATATACATATTATAAATAAATTTGAGTTAACCAGGGATAAATATTTTTCCCGCCGGTGATAGTTTTCTGTCAGGTACATCAGCGGGGCGTGACGTCAGGGAGCTGCGGTGTACACCACTTCACCGCTCTACAACATTATCTGTAATCTTGCTCCTCCCATTTTCCGAAAAGGCCTATATCATAGTATCAGGAACAAAGAGTGCACCCATCATTACTTTGAGAACAATACAGTTATTGATAATAATCCGTTCTTAAACCTAGACCTGATGCGACATTTTCCTCCTGATATCAAACAGAATGGAAAATTATGTCATAAAAATATTGGGGGGGGGGAGGGGGGGCATTGTCGGTGATAATGGTCAACAGATTCAGATATGTGAGACAAAGTAATGGGGAAAATTGAAGCGCGCGATAGGCGCGGTTTACGTTTCTCTGCTTAAGGTTTTTTGCCGTACACAAGATGTGGGATAATCGCACCAAAATGTTGGTGGGAGAAACGGTGAGGGTGTAGCCACGTGACAGCTGATCCGCTGGGTAGTGTGTGGGGGAAGGTCAGGTGAGGAAAGCCCGCCGGTGCCTTCTCACACCTAGCGGCAAGAGCTGAAATGTTTTGTCAGATATTTTATAATGCAAGGAATTTTGCACTTGGAAGCACTTTTGAACAGTTCTGAAGAAAAAACTCTTATGACTAATAAATCCGATAAATTGTAAATCGGGTGACCAGCAAGCCCTAGCTTGCTGGCCTATACATTAGTGGAATTTGTGCCAGTTCTCTAGGACAATAACTAGCAATATTTATCCAATGGTCAGTCTGGATCTAGTAGACGAAGTGCCGTGCGGTGTAATCGGCAGGATAGAAGCCGTGCATTACGTACTTAGAGCTGACCTCTCTCCTCGGCAAACGGATTAGGTATGAAGCCGGATACAACAATTATGTTTAACTTAATTTGCTTATGACCACAACTCAACGCTAAGATGTCCATCAGCACGCTTTTGGTCATTTGTCTTTTAACACCATTCAATACTGAAATTTTGACATTTGACAAAGTTGGACAATACCTTTCAGCAGCGAAGAGAACAGTGTGGAAAGAGTGAGAGGAACAGAAAGAGAGAGAGGGTGGGAGATAGAGAGGCAGAGAACGACAGAGAGAGATAGAGACAGAGAGAGAGAGAGAGAGAGAGAGAGAGAGAGAGAGAGAGAGGGGAAGAGAGGGAAAGAGGGAGAGAGAAAGAACTAGAGGGAGAGATAGAAATAGGGAAGGGGTGGAGGGAGAGAGAGAGAGGGGAGAGAGAGCGAGTGAGGGGGAGAGGAAGAGGAAGAACAAGAGGAGGAGAAACAGGGAGGAGCGGGGAGAGAGAGAAGCAGGGACAATAGGCCACATTTGGAATACCAAATGTGGTATTCCACATTTGGTATTCCACACAGATGCAGTATTCCAAATGTGTCAGGCCACATTTGGAATACTGCATCCAAGCTTAGTCTCCTAGCTATGAAAATTGTTGGCTTTTAGAGAGAGTACAAAAGAGGGCTACAAAATGGTTAATGGCATAAGCAATCTGGCATATGAGGAAAGATTGAAGAAATTGAATATGTTTTCACTTAGATATACAAGGCTGAGAGATCTCATCGAGGTCTTTAAATTTGTCCATCGTCTGGAGAGGGGGATATCTTGGGGAAATGTTTGAATTGAACAGAAATGATGCAATTAGAGGTCATAAATTCAAAATTAAAGTTAACCACAGCAGAACAAGGTTAAGGCAGACTTTCTTCCCCAACAGGGTAGTAGAACACTGGAACCAGCTGCCAGAAAACATTGTCAGTAGCAGCACATTGAACATCTTTAAAAACAGCATAGACAATCATTATAAGAATAGAGTGCTTGCTTTTCAGTATTACAGGGAGGACTGATTGACAGATTTGGTGGGCAACTGGTTCAGTGCACAGAGTGCAACCAAGAAGGGCCCTTGTGGCTCATAGTTGCACTAATCTTTTATGTCTTTATGTCTAATAGAGGGAGGGATTGATAGGGCGAGAAAAAGAAGGAATAAACGTGTGGTACTGCGCTATTGGGACTTGGAGACGGATATTTGTGCAAGTGATTTCTCTTCATCTCTCTCCACATCACCATTTCCAGTCATAACTAAGCAATCCCGGAGCATGCTATGGAGGCACCAGAGCCTCCAGTTGAATTTCATCTCAGTCGGCTTAATGAAACTGACTGCATCTGGAGCCAGGACTATTAATTGTCCTAGAATAAAATCACTGCCACCATCCACCAACTACCCTTCAGGTGGAATGTGCGTTACTCTTTGCCTTGGACTAACAATTTACGACTCCTCCCCTCCAGTTCCGACTGCCAATCAGCGGCGCAGTCTGGTCCCGCCAATGGGAAGCGACGTCTTTGATTGTCAGATAAAATGATTGGTTTGCCGTAGCTGTGGTTTAATATTGCCAGGCTGTGAAAGCTTCGAGTGCCACACGACGCTTGAATTTAAGACTTATTTTCTGGCAATACGATTTTGTTATCTTGCGACGAATTTTGGACCTGCTGTTTTCCCAGTGCTGACGTTTAGCACCTCGATGACATCTAGCGACTCCTCTTCAGGCTGTCCGTTGTGGCGGCCGTACGGTGGTGACATCTAGCGGCGACATTTTGGGTAGAGCCTGCGGCAGTCCTTGGGCTGGCCGTCTGTCATGGCTGCGGCCGTCCAGCACAGCTCCGGCATGAGGCTACTCTGACCTCGCGAGATGAACCAGGACATCGGCAGGCTGAAATGAGGCGTCACTAAATTACTTGGAAGGGGAAACAGTGAAGACAAAAGAAAAACAAACCAGTATAGCAAGAAACACAAAATTAGGCTAAAGTTTGTCTTGCATGGCGCATTGAGGATGCGGAGGAGAGTAAGATTAAACGGATCGGCGGAATCCGCCCATCTGTTTAATTTTTTTTTCAACTATAAACAGGAATCGATTATTCTGCCATTAAAATCATCAAATGCTGGGTTCAGTGCCCACGCAACAAACTCGGGTCAGCGTAAGATCCTAAACCATAAAACGACGTCGGGAAAATATTCCGATGAAGCCTGCCAATAAGAACAAAAACTGTCAGTATTGAATATAATGCTCCATATATATATGTTTATGCATCTATAAATAGAGAGAAAAACACTAGAGAGATAGAGAGAGAAATAGAGTGTGAGAGAGAATGAGAGAGCGAGAGAAAGAAAGAGAGAGAGAGAGATAGAGAGAGCTCTATTAGTGCACTATTACATTTAGAAATTGTAAAGTAGCTTGTCGAGACCCTTAAGTTACCAGTGATGTCAGCTCTGGCACGAGTCTTGTCACCATTGGAGATGCCAGTGATGCTACCAGCCATATTAATGATGCTGCCGACAATGCTTACGTTTCCAATTGGTATCGGTGGTGCACCGAGTTCACCGCAGAGTATGGACACAAAGATCCAATGTTATAATTTAATGTCACGTTTTCGGCTATTGCATGGAAGGAGCGGGCACAAAATCCACCATAGGTCTAGTTTCTGACGTTCTCGAGCGTCTAAGAAGCCAGCAAATACGTGTGTGGCGTCACCAGCTATTCCAGTGACGGGGCGAATCCAGAGTTTGTCATGTAGGGGTGGGGGAGTAGAACACATGTCCGTTGGTGTGCGACTTCAAAAGTACCTGGAGAGTCGCCGTACAGCATTGCCTTCCGACGGGCGCCTTTCCCTGAATAATTCGAAAGAACAAGGAGGAGGGGGTACACTCGAGCCTTCCGGAAAGGGCACCACTTTCCCAAAGGGGCGTCTCCCGTTGAAAACTATGAAGGGGTGTTATAGGTTCTTTCTTGAGGGAGGTTTCATCCCAAAAAGAACGCCTTTCCTCTCAGAGGAGCGCCTCTGACTGGAAAAAATCGAGGGGAGGGGCTCGAACCTTCCCATTGGGTTGTCTTTAACCTTCCCATTGGGTTGTCTTTTCTGCTAGAGGGACGCCACCTTCCCATGGGGCGGCACATTCCCCCAGTTCCCTCTTGTATCCGCTCCTCACCAGTGGCGTCAGCAGTGACGCTGGAAACATCAACAACGATCCAGTGACGTCACCAGCCATACCAGTGAAGTCATCAGCCACACCGAAGACGCCGTCTCACCTGGCGAACGGCACCACCATGGTGTAGGGGTGGCCGGCGTGTCTGGCCAAGTTGCCGGCCTCACAGAGCCGCAGTCGGCTGCAGTCTAGGTCGTCGTCCGTCAGCACGTGCGACATGGTCGCCAGCAGCTGCAGCACCGTCGGATCCATGCTGAAGAGGCCGGGCAGCCACCCTCCCTCTGTCGTGTCACGTCTCCGACGGCCTGTTGTAGTAGTTCCCCCGGTGGTTCCGCCACCGGTGGTTGTGGTTCCGCCGCCGGTGGTTCCGCCGCCGGTGGTTGTGGTTCCCCCGGTGGTTCCGCCGCCGGTGGTGGTGGTTCCCCCGGTGGTTCCGCCGCCGGTGGTTGTGGTTCCGCCGCCGGTGGTTGTGGTTCCGCCGCCAGTGGTGGTGGTTCCGCCGCCAGTGGTGGTGGTGGTTCCGCCGCCGGTGGTGGTGGTGGTTCCGCCGCCAGTGGTGGTGGTGGTTGTGGTGGTGGTAGTGGTAGCAGCGGCAAGGGCGGCTGCCGCCGTCACCGCGGCAGTCGTGGCCTGGGCCAGCGCGTAGGCGAGCAGACCTCCCAGCGCCGCGAAACCCGCCAGTGCTCCGACGATGCCTGCGGGCGTACAAGGTCACGTAAGTGACGTCACTAATCTGTAAAGTGTCGTTATCTTAGTCATGACCATCGCCAAGGTGATGATCAAGATCATACGATAACGGAACTAGTGAAAATATTCCAAGGAACTCTTCTGACATCTAACTTCAGAACCCGGAGCATCATTCTCTAGTTATCCCTCTGACCAGAGTGGACTCAATATTAATGTCCTGGGAGGACATTGACGTTGATGAAATTAATGAAGAAAAATAGGCTTTTCCTGCAGCTCTACTAATTACAGCCCGTGCATCGTGGAGTTTAAGGTCCGGTATCCAGGAAGTGGAGATTGAGATGAAACAGGTTCAGTTGCCCCGGTCTGTTATATCACCGCGACCTTGAACCCACCTTCAAAACATTGCGGCTGGGCCAATCCGAACGCGCGGCCTCCGAACAGACTCCGCCCCTCGGCTGGAGGCGCCAATGATTCGGCGAGGCTGGTCTCCATGGCCCGACAGGCCAGGTGCAGAGTGTTGGACGTCAGGAACCTCGCCAGGCCGTTGTCTGAAATCGGCGCAACAATCAGAACCGCCATTTCTGCGGCATTTGTTTTCGTTATTGTCTTATGGCTAATGTTTTATTTTTACCGCTATATTTACTGACATTTGTATCGTTATTAATATCAGCTGCAGAGTTCATAGGGATGGATTCCAACCACGATATCATGGCATCACGAAAGCTCACCCATTTGTAGCTGATGGTGTCTGAAAGCAGTTAAACGATTAATTATATTGTCCCTCGCCAGGTCGGTGGTGTGGGGAGGCCCCACAGATTATTGTGGTGACGGCGATCGAACAAACGCAAGACACACATAGGTGCAGAAATGTTTAGCAGTGTAAATACGTAAGTATCGTATTTATAGCACAAATTCCAGTTCCATGTCACTGGAAGTGCCACCTGGGTATCAGCATAAGCGTCCATGTCACCTGGGACGGGTCAATGTGGTCACTGTTATTATTAAAGCACATTTTGTATATTTTAAAAGTGATGTAACCGGGATATCCAAGCCTGGAACTAACTTGACCTGGCCACATACGGCATGACATAGCCTCGCCCTTTAGTTTTCGGATGTCAAGCAGATGCACACGCTTTGCTTGAATGGCTATGTTGAAAGAACCCGATATATATAAAAGGAATTCCGGAAGAAGAAAATATTTGCCTATTCAAATTCTTTCCAGGTATGTATGTCGAGGGCCGTATATCGACCTAAGGTGACCTCTTGGGGTCTCTTTATCGGCCAAAGTGAAAACCTAGGGTATGCGTCGCGCTCTCGTTGACCAGCGCTCTATAGCTGGGTTGAGCTTATTTGTGTAGCTCACGTAGGGCAAGAGTTAGATGGGATTATATTTGATCACACCAGGTCATCATCTCAGGTCATTTCTTGGCCATTGAATGTTATGTGGCACGACTTAGGCGGCGCTGAAGCTCAATGCAGATATGACCATAGGGTCATATGTGCATTGGTATGACCAAATTCCACCATGGGGAATTGGGACACATCCTCCAAAGGAGGATGTGTCCCGTCATCCCTTCCCCTGTCCAAAATCCATAGTGACGTTCATGACGGTTACATTTTCACGTTTTCATCTACAATTCGTTCTATGAAAACCGCAACCATAAAAGCATCGAGATAAGGATGGCATTAGATGGCAAACTGCTAAGAAAACTGTGATAAGATACGCATTGGTCTAGCACGGCTGAAGTTTCGGCCCGTCCACTCACCATCCAGTTCACGTCCGGCGGTGGTGGTGCTGGTGGTGCTGGTGGTGCTGGTACTGGTTGCCGTCACGGACGAGATCCACAGGTAGAGAGCGAGCGCGCCGAGCGCGGCTGTTCCCGACGCCAGACCGAGCACGTCGTATTGTCTGCAGCTGTAGCCCAGGCCGCCGAAACCGGCCAACAGCCCACCGCCGCCGTGCCCGCCGTAGCCGCCTGCGGTGGTAGGCCGACCCGCTCAACACGACAGCCGATACATTCATGTGCCAGCGTTGCAGTCATAGGTGTTTGGCCCGTTTGAATATCGGGATGGCGACAGGTTACACATCCAAAATGTGCGTAAATTAGACATTTTGTGAGCTTAGCCAATATTACCGCTGAAAATGAAGACATTTTCCGATAATTCAGATGGGAAGGATGGGATAACTCTCTTTCAGGATGTGATAACTCCTTCAGTCTTCGCTCCAGTTAGCACGGGAGTATTTTGTGACATTTTCGCGGCGGCGGCGCCAGAAGTTGCATCACTAACAAAAAGGGATGAAGGTCTTCTGAAAACCTCTACATGCTTAAAATCGTCAAGTGTCTAAGCCATGGTACAGCCTTTCTTCTGCCTCCTCCGACCCACCCTGCCCTCACTAGGACCTTCGACTGGTGTCTAGGTGCCAATTAACCTTCTACTGGTGCCTAGGTGCCAATTGACCTTCGACTGGTTCCTAGGTGCCACTTAAGCTTCGACTGTTGTGGTGAATAGGATACTCTGCCATTCTGGGCTGAATACATTCAGTGGTCAATGTGCGGATGTATTTAGATAAACCTGACCAAGCTAGATAAATGATGCAAGTTACTTTACCACAAATGACATGGCACATAATACCCCACGTCTACATTTCACAATAGTGTAATATGTATTGTAAATTAACGACCAAACACTGGCAACATGTCCACGAGCTCGCGGAACGTGTAAAGATCGTTCACATGTCAGCAACATGCTGTCGACGACTTCGCTGAGCATGACAAAGCTCTGGTACAGGTCTACAACCTCGCGCGGAACAGATGTGAAAAATAGCGTCAATTCATCCTGCGTGCTGTGGAGGCGCATCGTCGACCAATCCACACACTAGCAGAGCAAATGTTACGTCGCAACTGCGACAGAAAGTGACGGTGGCATTGCTTGTTCTTTTGAATTACAAGATGTATGCCATTATTGGTAATACAGACATTGCTTGTTAAAAATCACATCCTTCGTGGTAATCATTTATCTGCCTTACATGCACATGTCCCTTGGTTATTGAATGTGTTTAGTCAGCCCGGTTTAGACTCACATCATATTTGCTAATTAACCAACCGCCCCCTTGTCTTCATGGTATCACAATCAGGGACGGATACAGGGGACTGCGGGATGTTCATCGTTCAAATTGATGCCCTTCCTGCCAATAAGAGACGTACTCCTCCGTGAAGGTTCGAGTGCACCTCTATCAGCAGATGTTCAGCTACAAGGGCCGCTTGGAAGGAGGGGCCGCAGGGAGGCGTACTTCACCGTGAAGGCTCGAGTCCACCCCTATCAGCAGGTTTTCAGCTGCAGGGGCCGCTTGGAAGGAAGGGAGGCTCGACTGCAGCTCCCGACACATTTTCAGCCAGAGGCGCCCTTCCGAAGACATAGCGCACTTCTAGAGACTACGTGCCCCCTGGAAATTCCTGGATCCGCCTCCGATCGCAATGGCTACTTCATAATTTACCTTTTGCACTTGTATGTATATTTGATTCCGGCCTCGGTATGGCTCCTGGGGTACGCTGTTGCTACATTTCGCTTTAAGTTTTAAACCAACAGGTTTCTCACTGTCAAAAGCTCTCTTTTCCTGCCGATGCGAACTTCCCTTCTATGCAAGCAGCAGTGGCGAAGGTAGTGGCGGCGGCAACTGCGGTGGCAGTGGCAATTGCAACGAAAGAAAAGAAGATGACATATCGAGCAAGAAGAACAGCAAGAAGCACCGGG